>WNNJ02003618.1:0-29434 GCA_012934845.2 Pomphorhynchus laevis | reverse complement strand
ACGATCTAATTTTGTCTGAGAATCTTGAAATCCATCCGGAATAATAAGTTAACATACCAAGAATACGTTGTTTATCTTTCAGTGTACGAGGAGCATCCATTCGAAGTAGTGGCTGCAATCTACTTGGATCGGGCTTGACTGAGCCCTCTGTGATTGAATATCCCAAAATACTGATAACAGGACTAGCGACGACAGATTTGTCCTTGTTAATATCCAGATTGTACTTTTTCGCGATCCTCAAAAATCGTGCTAAATTAGTGTCGTGTGCTACCCTGTCTACACCGGTAACGATCACGTCATCCAAATACGCATAAACACCCAAAAGATTTTCTGCGTTTATAATAGAATCCATAATACGTTGAAAAGCCGCAACACCGTTCTTTAAACCGAAAGGCATGCACCGATACTGGTATAGGCCCCCAGCCGCCTCAAAAGCTGTGTATTTGCGATCGCTTTCTACCAATGGAATTTGATTATATGCATTTTTAAGATCGAATACACTGAACCACGTACACTTGGATATCTTATCTATAAAGTCATCGATTCTCGGTAAAGGATAAGCGTCAGAGCGTGAGAATCGGTTGATCGTAGCCGCATAATCGACTACCATACGCCGTTTTCCATTCTTGTTAGTAACAATTAGCACCTGTGATCTCCAAGGAGAAGAACTTTTTTCAATGACACCGTCTTGAAATAGCCTCGCTACCTCATGCTGAATGAATCGATATTGATCAGGCGTTCTCCTTCTGCTTTTTGTTTGAATCGGGATGCAGTCTGCGCTTAGTTCGCCTATCACTCGTGCCGGTTCGATGTTCATAAGATTCACAACCGTCTGTAAAATCAGCTCGTTACCGCTGCCGCCGAAGTTAAGCCGGAAAGAGGACAATCGTTTCAAAAACGGAATACCCAGAATGACGTCTGTATACAAGTCATCTAATAGGATCAAACGTACACCGACGAAATCTTGCCCATTGCACTTAATCGTCACAAATGCCTGTCGGTTCAGTCTTTTCGTGCATTTCGTAGTAGCCATACTGACCGTTTCGTTGCAACGAATAATCGTCAGTCCACAGCGTCGTGCGGCATTGGACGAGATGAAGTTGCCGCTGCTACCAGTATCCATTAAGGCCTGTAAGGAATGCTCGTTAATCGTAACTTTGATAGTGGACGGAGCTAACTCTTGATAGAAAGGTGATGACACGCTCGCCAATGCAGCAGTATTCACAGAAAATTTTACTGGTTGTGACTGCCCAGAACGACAAACACGTGCGAAATGTCCCGTTTTTCTGCATTTATTGCAAGTGGCATCTTTGGCCGGACAACGTAATCTAGGATGTACCATTCCACCACAGAAGAAGCATCGTTTCTTCACTGTTGATAGTTGTATTTCGGTTAATTGGTTATGATCGTTGTCAAATAGAATGGAACTTGTTTCTGCGGGTTGGGGCAGCGCCGCCATCTGTATAAACTGCTCAGACGTAGATGTAGTGTAAGTGTTCGCTTGTATCTCAGCTTGCTCAAGTGAACGAGCCAATTTGAATGCTTCATCCAGAGATAACGTTGTATACTCTAGTAATCGTTGACGGCTCGATTGCGATCGGATACCGCGAATGAATGAATCTCGCACATACATATCGTGGTGTTCCATCGCCGAAACTGCCTTGAAATCACATCGTTTTCCTAGTTCCAATAGGTGAAGATGGAACTGGTCAATCGTCTGATGTTCTTGTTGTTGACATGTGGAAAGTATGTGTCTATTGAAAATTACGTTGGGCTCCTTAACGAACATAGTCTGCAGTCGACCCAGAGCTTCATCTAAGGTTGTACAATCGTCAATCGTTCGATATAGATCACAGGAAACGGTATTGTGAAGCATAGGTAGCTTGTGTTCCTCTTTCATGTCTGGGATTGTGTTCAAGAATACTTTGAAGCGGCTTACCCAGTGATTCCAAACAGAAGACGCGTTGTTACTGTTCGGTTCTAGAGACAAACTTTCGGGTTTGAGGAACTTCTCCATGATATACAATGTTCGAATAATTGTTGTAAATCGAGATATACCAAAGAGGTTTATTCGAACATCTACAAACAATTCGAGTAAATAATTAAATGTGTCAGAACGATAGAAAACAGTTAAGAATCACCACATATCGATCTACGAAAAAGCGCTTGCGCGTAGAATCCGCGATCATTTAAGTAGGCGTAATTTAATCCCACATGGGTTCCATGTGTTCGTCAAAGGTCGCTCGGTTCATTCAGCAGTAGGTGAAATGCATCAGTTCTGTCGGGATAATAGCCATCAACTTGCTGTGGCTGTTTTCCTTGACTATTCTGCTGCATTTAACCGCATCTCCATACCTTTTATTATCTCTTCTCTCAGGTCCCTCGGGCTGTTTGCGAGAATTGTTAACAGGGTGGAGATACTGTTGTACACCAAGCGATTTTACTACGAAGACGACCCTGATGCGCGTCAGTTCTACCCTACAGCGGGTGTGCCTCAAGGTTCCCCGCTTTCTCCTATCCTTTATCTTGCTGCTTCCAGAAATCTTTTCAAAATATTTAAACGCGATCAACGTCTAGTGGTGTGCGCTGATGACACCACAGCCCTGTTCTCTGGACGCAGGTGTAAGGACGTAGTCTCTAACATCAGCCGTTTCTTTTTAAGATAAAAAGACCAGTTACCCATATCCAATCTTGTTCTAAACTCAGCTAAATCGCAGGTGGTTGTCTTTCATGGCTCCCCTACGACAAAACCATTTGCTCCCTTTCGAGCAAATGGTTTATTGATTCAGGCGCTACAAAACATATAACTTATGAAATAAATGCAATGCACTCAATTCACTGGAGTTCTTTGACAAGGCGGATATCTTGTAAGTCGGCGATGGCATAAAAGTATCTGCGGTAAGTCAAGGCACCGCGGTAATAAAACTGGAGAGTTTTAATAACATCACATACGATATTAAAATGCAAAATGTACTGTACCTTCCTAAAATATGCTGCAATATCCTTAATGTTCGAGCAATTAATATGAGGGATTACACGGTTGTTTCCATCAAATTTGATGCACAATCTCTGATTAAGATGACAGAAATTTCTGGCTGTGAGATGACTCACAGCCAGAAACCGAAATTAGTATACAGACCGTCGGTTATATGACACATGACGTACATACATTATCTGATTTTGAATTAACTGATAGTTTATCGAACGCAAATAGTGATAATCATGAATCGGACGGAAGTTTTCATTATGAAACAGAAGTATAAAGTTACTTTTGTGAAACAGATCAAATAATTACGCCCACTATAAACAAACAGATGATACCGGAAAAAGGCCGGCTAGTTGTCAGTGGATCGGTTGATTTAGATGTTCTAGATGATCTGGCGCTATCTAAAAGTAGTGATAACGAAGAGGAGGAAGTCTAACGCTATCGATTATGTACATTATACGGAGAGGTTAACTACATTTTTCTAATTTAAATACTTGGACCTTGTTAATTTGCATTTTCAGTTTGTTTGCTTTTATTTGATTTCATTCTTTTTTCGCAATATTCAACTTATTATTAATATTATTTTTGACTTTTATTGATTTTGCTATATATCTTTCATTTTATCAATCTTTATGTCGACGTATTATTAATTTTATTAGAAGTGATCTTGATTCATATTTTTATCTTTTTAAATTTTAAACATTATTAATAAATTATAATTTTATTTTTTATATTTTGCCAGTTATTGGTAGCGAAGTAGAACAGTTTCCTTCTTCTGAAACTAAAAAATAGCCTGAATTCTTCCGTTTTCAGGCAAACGTCATTATTACATTGCAAATCTTGTAATGTGCCCAAATTATATTATTTGTGTTCAACATCGAACACGGGATTCACAAACGCAGGATTTGCAGGATCGACACTACAATTTTAAGAACAATAATTTGATAATTATTGAAGGTAATTGGATTTTTTCTAGAACATTTTTAAAGTCCAGCAAAAGTTGATGAATACGAACATTTAGTGCAGATGAATTAAAGAAAAAGCCAAAGAGAAGTGAGTGTTTAATGTTTTCAAATTAGAAATGTATTATCGTACTTGACGTTGCTTTTTGAAGACAACGACAAAAAATGAGCAATTTTAAGTCCATCAGTTAATAACTAACGATAAATTGTCAAATTACTTAATCCAGTTTCTGCTGGATTTTTAATTTTCACTTTTTATGTACTTTTTATTGCACAGATAATTGAATGTCATTAGAAATGACGGTCTGGTATTTTAAAAGTTACATCTGACAGTATCGATAGGTACTGAATCAATAAACAGCGATTAAAAATTAAAAATTAAAATTTTTTTAAAAATTCTCTTGTGCTATATCTTAAAGCACAATCAGAATTTTACAGCGAGCTCTCCCAGTAACGGCACCACATTCATAGAAACTAAAGGGAGTTTACCCTTATTTTACTTTTTACACCTAACGTTCAGTCCCTCAAATGTCCGTATTGTTAAGTCAAGCAGCTTTTGAGCTGCTGTTTAAGATAATTTAAGTTTCTCACAACTTTCCCAGAAATGTAAGCCAAGAAACCTTTTATTCTATAAATAAATACGAATGTTGATCAAAATCGATCAACATTCGTTTTCGATAATTTATAAAGTAGGTGTCGAGCATCGCTGCATTGACGTCCGGCAAATGAAACGTTGAGTTTGCAAAGTGATAACTCATGTAATCCACAATGTCAGTTTAATGTAAACATGATGTCATTTTGGAGACATACATGCCGTGTTTGTAAATTTCATCACACGCATATGGCGTTCACACAATGTTTTTTATAGCAGTAGTCCAATATAATATTTGATTAATAGGATCAAACGACCACACGTTATTTCGTCCACTCGATATTGCCATTTTAGAGTCATTCATCTGAAAAATCTTAGATATAGTTATTAGTGAATCTTAAATAGTCCCTTCTCTTGGCTAGGCTTTCAACTACAGAATGACGTGGTAGTTTGTAAGAGTTTCGGTTGGTGAATATGACGAATTAGGAAGCAGTTCTATCTCTTCTTGGCTATCGATGCAACGTTCAACATGAGAAGGGCGTTATTGTAGTGAAATACTGTTTTTTAAGTTGTCGTATTTCGTCAATTGCATTATAAATGCGGTCAAGTTGATTCAAATAGGCGTCGCTGCCAATGTTAAACAGCCTCTTGCAATTTTTGCTTAAAATTCCGCCACTGTTGAACTTACCATTATCATTCCAATATTGCAATAATTATGCGAAGTACATAATTCAAATCAAGATTATACTGTTTCGTGTTTTCAACTATATCGTCATCATCCCCAGCAACATCAGCCGACAAATCAACAATCAAACTCCAGAACAACTTTATGCATCCGAACTTGAACAAATGCAGACAGTGGGATTTCATAACCGTGATACAAATCTGAGAGTGATTCTTGCATCTATGGGTGACGTAAATATGGTTGTAGAACGTAAATCGTTTTTTTTTAATTACTTTGCTAATCGGCAAAAAAATGTGATAATTCACATATTTGAATATTTTCAAATATTCAGATTATTCAATAATTTTTTCATATAATTGTTTAATTCATCTGTAGATACGAACAATTTGATAGCGTTTATCCACAGATTCGAAATAATTTTTCAATTGACTTTTGAAAAACAGTACTTGTTATATGAGTACGAGGGTTGCCTTTTATATTTCTGGATTAGAGAACAAAAACAAATATTAATCATCGAAAATCACATTATTATTTTTCAAAATATTCCCCATGAAGATCTATACACTTTTACATTCGTTTGAACCAATTGTCGAAGCTATTTTTCCACTCTGATTGAGATATCTCTAAAACATGCATTCTGAATACAGCAACCGCTTCTTCAGTTGTCGAAAAACGTTGAGCTCTCTGTTTGTTTTTTACGTGCGGGAATAAAAAGAAGTCGTTTGGTGAAAGGTCAGGACTATATGGCGGATGACTCATCAAATCGATGTTTTGGGTGCTCAAAAATGCAGTTGTTTGAGCCGATGTCTGAGAGCTCGCATTGTCGTGGTGTAGAGTGATCCGTCTTCGGCGGTTGGTTTTCCTGATTTCTTGGAGGACAACTGGCAAACAGATTGTTGTGTACCACTCAGAATTGACAGTTCTGCGTTGTTATAGTGATACGGTTGCGACATGTTCAGTTTTTCCGAAAAAACATGCGACCATTTGCTTGGAAGTGCTTCGTGCGCGAACAACTTTTGTTGGATTTGGCTCATAAAATCGACTGCTGTTTACTTTCGGGCTCATACGCGTAAATCCACAATTCATCATCTGTCACGATGTCATAGACGTGCTTTAAGCACCACGATCTACTTTCCGAGCATTTCTTTAGACCAATCGACACGAACCTTTTTATAAGCGATTGACCAATTGTGTGGCATCCAACGCGAACAAATTTTTTTGACAGTTAAATGTTCATGCAATATTGAGTGTATGCTGGTTTCACTAATGCCTAAGGTTGTCTCTATCTCACTATAGGTCACATGACGATCTTGCAATATCAGTTCGCGCACAGCATCAATGTTTTTCGGAACAACAACTGATGTTGGACGACCTTCACGAAATTCGTCTTGGACTGAACTTCGACCACGATTGAATTCACCATACCATCGATAAACACTGGTCCTTGATGGAGCTTCATCGCCAAAAGTTGAATTAAGTTCATTCATGCACTGCTGCTGAGTTAATCCACGTCGAAAGTTGTAAAAAATAATCGCACGAAAATGTTCACGATTTAATTCCATTCTTAGGGGCAGATGAATCTTTTAATTTGCTGTAAACAACACAAATAGCGCTCGTATGTCAAAACGTTCTGAGTACCTATAACCCCAAAAACTTTAAACTTTACAATAGAGCTGTCAGTTGACAGATTGCAACACCAGAGTAGCCAAATCCCGAAATATAAAAGGTAGCCCTCGTATAACATTCTAGAAACTATTTTTAATAAAATTATTCTATTTACAATAGCCGATTTTTAATATTAGCAGTCATATGAAAGATTAAATGCGTAATGTAATGATTTTTGCGTATTCGAAGTAATAATAAAGATTTTCTTAATAAAAATACATATGCAGAAAAATTATGGTCTAAATAAGATATTAAGACAAAACATAGCTTGATGTAATTATTGCAGCGTTTGACATTTCCAGTCTTCAGTAATTTACCAAATTAGTTGGAACATGTGCACACTAGTCACACCAACGCGCTACCTTCCGACTTAACAAATCAGGGTCTTTCACACACCTGAGGATACTGTCTAGTCGGATGATGGTTGGTAGTCGCGATGTGAGGAGCTTCAGAAATCTTAGTATTTGCTCGTGAGACAAATAGAAAAGAAGACAAATCCCGAGGTTGCCTTTGTACACCAAATACGTATCTGAGCACTCCTCCTTAACGACAGACGCTGAGACCGTTTCAGGGCTCATTTAACTCTCTTCGGGACACTTGAACATAAGTCTGATCTGGCCGTCCATTTAATCGTAATGGTAAACCCCAAGTATTTTACTTGATGCCCGGTGCTGTAAATGTTGTGATTACAGGTGGTGGTTAGCAGTCAGCCTACTCAACAAGGTTTCGATCGACTTTATAATATAAAAAATTCGTTGGTGAAAAATCATAAGGATATCGTCCATCGATAGATCATAGCTCTTTGCGGCATCGTTAAACTCTTTTGTAACATGCTGTCTTCTTTCCTGCTCTCGCGATGCTTGTACGAGTTAGGAGGAGCATATTTCGAGGTATTTATACCCTGCGAAAAGACACGTGATTACGTGTGGGAAGTAAGCTGTGCTCCTGTGCAAGATAGTAGAAGACAGTTGATAGAGTTATGATATTTTTTAACTGCTTATCAAGAGTTATACTTCCAATGTTGTTTTGACAATATAACAAAAACAGAAAAAGATCTTTTTTACTATAAAAAAGATCTTTGATCTTTTTTAATTTTAAACAATTAATCACTGAAAGGTTATGTAACCAGGAATTTAAACATATTTCAGGGAAGTATGTTCTACTTGCCCAGAAAAGAGAGATAGTTATTCAGTATGAAAATGTAATCATATGTATAATAAAATGATTACTTTTTTTAATAAAAAGTAATCATATGTGACATGTACTGTATAGTACCGCATCACTAGAAGACTTATATATACTCTTTATAGAAAACATATTTAAGTTGTATCTATTGAGTAGAAGCCTTCTGTTATCTATAGCTAAGAGAGGATAAATGTGACCACCAAAACAAAACCTATAGGGAGTAAACAACTTGTTCAAATAAGACCCATACCAGTTTGTTTGATGATTACACTTGGGATAAAGGTATTATCTGAGGGCGGACACCTTTTTAAAGTGCAGGTTGATCATTTGACCCAATCTCACTTGAGCGCCGTTTCCTCAGATATTACCTCTACCCCTTCCTCTTTAACTAGTAGATCCAAAACATAAAAACAAACCCGCTTACTAAGAGGTAGAAAAAAGAAAATTTTTTTTTTCATATTTACAACACAAATCAAGGCTGACCTCTATTTCCGTCCTTTCTTCCTAGAGGATTGTGGCTTTCCATTGTTTTGCGTTCTTACCGCCATTTGATCCCTAGAGGGGTAAGCATGTTGTGTGTAAGGCTGAAACTGTATATGAGGCCGATTAAGATCCAGGCCGATACGTCTGGCAAAGTCCGCATCGACCCCCAGTCACACGAGTTAACTGGTGTGCCACTGCTTGCCATCCATGGGTAACCGCCATGAAGATTGTTACCACACTACGGAAGAACAACTGGTACCATTCTTTTGCCACATTGTATTCCAGCTCTTCTTCCGACATAGCTTTCATCATGCCGAGATATGCCGATAGCTCATGTGTATCCCTTGCCTTCGATTTAGGGTTATCGAGAGCAGCTTCTACTCTTGTGATGAGCTCCGCAGTGTCTTTAGTGAAATTGTTCTCAAGTACAGGAGTCATTGTCACATCTGGAGTCGTCTGGGCCTTGCTTGATTGAAGGTCGTGAACATTACGCTTTAACCGAGCGATCGCACGCACTATCTGTTCTAGCATCTGTTGCTGTTAAGGTAACATGGCTTCCGATGATGTACTGTAGACAGAAATATATGAGTTAGATCGTTCAGTTTTTGAATGAGTATTGAGAAAATTTTTCCGCTGCCTTCCTTCCTGCTCCGTCGATTCTTGCACCAGCATCGCCAGAAATGGTGCCAGTCATGCTGGGTGTGATAACCCGCAGTTGGGGAGCAGTTTGGCAATATCCCTTGCAACTTTCTTATTGTACACAAACTTTGTTGCAAACTCTCTTTTAATCTTTCGGTCAGGAGTTTCATTAGAGTCATCCATCTCCCAAATGCTTCGAGCTCCGTATTTTACTTCAAATCTCTAATAGTGTTATTGCTGTATAATTCAACTCTCTAAAGGAACCTTTCACAAACACCGTCCCTGCGCAGACCCTTGATAGTTTACTAGCTTGGGAAGCCATTGTCCTCATCACCTTCCCACCGCCGACAGCACCGCAGATGGCCATTGAAGTGAGAAATGCTCTATTATCCTCAGCTATTTTCTCTAATCCTTCATATATGGACTCAAATGTCGTCCCGGTCAGTGAGGTGAAGATTGTTACCCAAATGCTTTTATCTACTTTTACGGGATTGTCACTCATTACCTCCATATGTTGTTCAGCCTTACATCGGAAACACGGAATTTGAAAGATTGCTTCACAGGACAGCATGTGTTATATCGCTCATTCTTTCATCCATTTACTAAAATAATCTAGCATGCAAACACATATCTCAGTATATAATCTAAATACTATCGTTCACTTCCTTATGTATGAACTAAAATAATGTAGCATGCAAACATCTCAGTATATAATATAAATACTGTAATGTGTAACTTTCTTCAATAATGTGATCTCTTTTTTGTTCATTTGCTTAATTTAAAATATTTGATAAATGTAAATATCTAACAATAAAAATATTGTTTCCTTTTTGATTAATCTTGTTGAATTATAAATTCACACCCCAACTGATGATCAGAAAATATCAATCATAAAATGCTTGTAACTGTATAAATCTATTCTTTGAATAAAAAAATTAATTAGTATATAAAACATATATTAACGTAATTGAAAAAATAATATTAATTAACGTAATCTATACAAGGCGGTATTATCAGTGTGGCCCTGTAGCTACATAATTTCGGGTAACTAGACTTTTAGTAAACTTCCAAAATGTATTCGCTAGGCACCAAAATAATGTAGCATGCGAGCCCATGTGCTCAGTAAGTAACCTAAATACTGTAATGTGTAACTTTCTTCAATAATGTGATCTCTTTTTTGTTCAATTGTTAATTTAAAATATTTGATAAATGTAAATATCTAACAATAAAAATATTGTTTCCTTTTTGGTTAATCTTATAAAAGTTTTGCAAACCAATAAAAAACGTTTCTTATATCAGAACGACAGATATGTAGTGCCAGTCTTAATTTGATTTTTCTATCGCCAAGTAAATATGGATTTTATTTTCACTGCCACTTTTAACAGAATAATCTAAATACTATTATGGATGACTTTTTCAGAGAATGTGATCTCCTATTTGTATCTTTTTTATCCCCAATCGATTAAACAAAAATAGCAATCATAAAAATTCGAGGAATAAATCTATTCCTTTAATAAAAAATTTAATTCGTATATTAACGAATTAATAATAATTAACGAATCATTGATTTTATGAATTTCTCAGCGGAGAATAAGATTATACAGCGTGAATTATTCTGTTATACTCATTGAAGTCAAACTCAAAATATATAAAATTAAATATCGACAACGTTCTATCAATGATCACATTTTAATATACGCATTGAAATTTGAGTGAACACCATGTTTTCTATTGTCGTCTATATAATATAAATAAGCAAAACACTTCAACAACACACACGTTTATAAGAATTTTAATGGGCTTTGTAACATTTTTGAATGACTGCTGTTATGAATGTATTTATTTAACATAAAAATACAAAATTTAAAATTATCATCCGTTATTGCGCATTGAATAATGCGCTTTTACTAAACTCGACAGACAAATTGTCACTAAACGCGAAAGACTTTTACAAAACTCGATAGACAAAGCATCACTTGATGATTTATATTATTACTGACTAATATAAAAGTGGTGATTTAAAAAAATATACAAAACATTGTGACATTTTGAAAATTGAGTGAACACTATTTTTCCCTCTATATAATATAAATAATCCAAACATTTTAACAATACACAGCGAAATCCGTAAAGGACAATTGTAGATTTTCGAGAGTGCAATTATCGACACGCGATATTCAATAACAAAACGTTTAACCTAGTTTTAACTTGTTGTAAGAGTTGATATTTTAATTTTGAATTCTAAAATAAGCTGAGAATTTACGAATTAACTAATTTGATGAAAACATGTCCGGGCGGCATTCAGCATTTTTTGAATTCTAAAATGCACAATGTATACTAAGCAGACACTGTTTTTCTATGCAAATAATCCACCATTGCTAATTTTTGTTAAATGTAATGTTGAACACATAAAATTTGTTTTCGTTTATTATCTCTTATTATTTTATCGAATATTAAAAGACAAAACATTTTTGTTAAACAAAATGTTTAATATTTGAAATCGCTGAGTTGTGTTTGAATTGTTTACGAGGAAATAGAAACTTTATAAAAATGACCGATTATTATGTATTACTTGCGCGTTGATTAATGTGCTATTACCAAACTCGAAAGACAAATTGTGCGAGCAGTTATCATTTTATGATTTATATTATTACTTCCCAATAATACAAATGTGAGATTTGAAAGATCTCACATTTGTAACAATTGAGATCTAAAAAGAAAATATACAGGGCATTGGCTAAGTGAAAAAGAAGAATTGTAGATTATGTTTGTCTTATCTATTTTTCTGTTTGCTTGTTGGTACAAAGTCTTTCAATCAGATGTCGAAGATCTTTGTCGTTCTTGTCTGGACGACGTTCAGCATGTTTTTGCATTTTGAAATGAACAATGTATACTAAGCGGGCACTTCAATGCAGATACATCTATCTGTGTAAGTTTGTGTTAATGCTAAAGTTGTACACATCTAGTTTGTTTTCTTTGCCAGATGGTCAGAAAGTGAAGTACGGAGACTAGAAGATGGGAGAGTGGGGAGGTAGATTAAAAATTGGAGGTTCAAAAATTATGGTTCCCATAGACTCAATAGTCTAGGGTCTATTAAATCGTTTCTATCTCTTAAAGTATTTCTTCTAGAAAAACTGGAAATCAACAGAGTAAAAATTGCTTTTGGTAAAAATTTAACAAAACAATATATTGAAGACAACAAAAGGAATAGCAACAAAAAGGTTAATATAAGAATGTCTTTTTTGGTTTTAAAGAAATCCTTCATTTTCTTGAAAAAGGAGGCGTTGCCAATTCTTCGAACGAAATCTTAGGGTTTTCAGTCCAATCTAATTCATTGATATCCTCCAAAGGATGGTCTAACTCTTCATGAGGAATGTTCCTCGCTAAGGGGAGATTTGCTAAGAGTATCAGAGAAGGAGGGATTTGTATTTGGGGCCTCGATTTGATGAAGGTGATCCCATTGATAGTACACATGTCCATTGACTCACTGGGAGTCCTTTCTAATAGGTCCTCAAAAAAAACAGACGTCTCCCCCGTACACAGGTCTAAAAAATACACTTGGTACATTCCTTCAAAAATCTCTGCTTCGAATCCTATAATACTTTTGTTCGTCATTAGGATATGAGCAGATTCATACATACCGAATGCCCTTAATAAAGATCCATTATGAGTAGATCTAAAAACAGGCCCCCAACCAAAGTGAGCTGGGTGGACGATCCAGCTAAGACTCTTTTGGATTTCTGTATTGGGTCTCATCATCAAGATCCTTCTATGTAGTAAGCAATTGGTTAAAAATAAGCTATCCTCCAAAGATTTACTTTCTTCTTGAATAGACTCGCTTTGCAATATTGTCTTCGGATCAGAGCATGGCAGCCATTTCCAGATCTTGATGTCGTCATTCTTCACAATAATTACACCTCCGTATAGCAATGGGATAGAGTTTTTCCCGCACATCTTAATCAAACAAGATTCTCTGAAATAATATTCATTTCCGTTCCTGTCGGATATACCTCTGTCATAATATTTGATATCTTTCGTTTCTGTTTTGTGACAGGGATGGACTTTCTTGTTTGGACGGAGTATTATCAACTTGGGATCCGATGTATAACAGGACATATTTGCACAGCCAGTTATCTCAAAGTCCTTTCCTTTTATAGCGTCTGTATAAGGGTCATATGCCAAGGTG
Source organism: Pomphorhynchus laevis (assembly GCA_012934845.2). Taxonomy (NCBI): domain Eukaryota; kingdom Metazoa; phylum Acanthocephala; class Palaeacanthocephala; order Echinorhynchida; family Pomphorhynchidae; genus Pomphorhynchus; species Pomphorhynchus laevis. The sequence continues at coordinate 16,051 of WNNJ02003618.1, read as the reverse complement.
TGTTTTTTTCAACCTTATCTCGTAAGTTACAGTGTGAGTAGGTATTAACCAACTGCATGCTACTGGGGGTGACTTGTCTCCTAGTTGATCATCTAAATGTTTTAATTTGTCTAGGCACTCTGACTCTGACACTTCTACTGCATACGATATTGAATAATTGGCAGAAGCACTATAAAATAGCGGTACATGTCTACTTGTTTTTATGAACTTCTCAGCAGAGAATAAGATTATTTCGCATGAATTATTCTGTTATACTCATTGAAGTCAAACTCAAAATATATAAAATTAAATATCAACAACGTTCTATCAATGATCACATTTTAACATACACATTGATATTTGAGTTAACACTATGTTTTCTATTGTCGTCTATATAATATAAATAAACAAAACATTTCAACAACACACACTTTCACGAAATTCGTGAAAAGACATTGTAGATTTTCGAGATTGACAAATTTAGTGAAAAGCGAATTGTAACATTTAATAACAAAACGTTTAACCTACTTTTATTTTATTTTAAGGCTAATATTTTAATTTTGATTTCTAAAATAAACTGAGAATCGACAAATTAACTAATCTTACAAAAATATGTATGGACAATATTTAACATTTTTTGAAATTTGAAATGAACAATGTGTACTAAGCGTGCACTTTTTTAATGCAGATACATCCATCAGTTCTAATTTGTGTTAAAGGTAAATTTGTGCACTTCTAGTTCGTTTAGCATGATATTGTTTAACCTGTACACATATCCTGATATTTTGCAAAATGTTCTAGAGTTCAGAACAGTTTTCGATCTTATTGGATCCTATCATTGAGAGTCAGACGTTGAGCGACTAGAATATATTATATATACAACATAATTCTTATGACTAGAACATCTGTCTGATTTATTTATAATAAATGTCTATTTAATATAGAAATGTAAACATTTCTATATTTTAGATCTTCTTTTCATTCAAAACGGTGCTACTAGATCGAATAACAACAATGCACAGAAACTGGTGTTGCAAAAAATTCTAGAGCTATTAGTTATCTCTCAGACTTGTTTCAATTTTATTCGATCTCATCATTGAAAGCCAGACATTAAGCGACCTGGGTATCCACAATCATTATATAAGCATAGGGCTAACATTTGCGTACGGCAAAGTAAACGCAGGTTGGAATTTCTGCACCGTATATGCAACAGGATTCGAAGATCTTACATATATTTCCTGCTCATGCATCTGGTTTAGATGGCATGAAGTTGCAGATCAAGAGCCAGTTGTATGAACTGGGCTCTCTTTTGGAGGAATAGTTTGAACAAGAGTACTTACATGTTGTTTATTTTCTGCCGTTTTGAAATATATACTTGAAATTGATTTTTCTTGAAAATATTTCCTCACTGTCTTTCTCTGTCAGACCCTGACAAAAAAAACCTACAGACCTAACAAAAAATTCCCGCTAATTCAGAAAGAAAAGAAAGAAGATTATTTTTATATTTGTACAAAACCAGGGATATCTTTTACTTCCGTTTCTTCTTCAAAAATAGCGGCTTTCCCTGTTTTGTCTTTACTCAGAGCTCGTGCATTGTTGAATTCATTTGCGTGTAAGGAACCATTTGGTAAGGTCTGTTGAGATCCAGACCTACCCTCCTGCCAAATTCAGCTTCTACCCCGGTTACACAAGGCATCTGTGGACCTACCGTTTGCCAGCCGTGGGTAACAGCCAAATAGACTGTTACCACACGGCGGACGAAGATCTAAAACCATTGCTTGTCGATATTAGCTAGCAGATCCTCATCCGGTATAGCTTTGAGAATTTCGTGATAGGCCGTCATATCGTAAGTCTCGACGCTTCGCCTTGCTATTGGTTATCGCACCTTCAATTTTCAATATGAATCGTCATAAACATTAGTTACTGCGCTGAAATCGCATATAGAAGCTTCGTGTCTTATTCTTGCAACCAACTGCATTATTGTTTCGTCGGCATTTGGTTCTTTTCCGGTCCAGAATAGGTATCGTTCTCGTATCGCAAAACTTTCAATATCGAATTAGTCGCGCATAAAGCCTTTAATTTCTTCCGCGGTCAGCTCACTGATGTCTTTACTCTCAGTTGTATCAAAACTTTTAACACCAGCCACCACCAATTGGCACTGCCGGCCAGATTACGACGAGGATGGTATCATCATCTCAATTTCATAATCGGCCTACAAATGCCCGATTGTCACTGCGCCATTAGTGGCGATTGCGCCTGCTGTTCCCGTAGACCACGCGAGTTTGATAACCCGGCTATTGCGTCGGGACCCTTTACCTGAATCGGGAACCACGTTTCTCGTCTTAGCACGTCTTGGCGAACCGCCAATGTCGTCGTCTTGCTCACGCTGCACATAGCTGCTTGCCGTTGTATGTCCGGACGATATTCAACATTTTTTGAAATTTGAAATGCACAATGTATACTAAGCGTGCACTTTTATAATGCAGATACATCCGTTAGTGCTAATTTGTGTTAAAGGTAAAGTTGTACACGTCTAGTTTGTTTTTTAATATCTCGTATTATTTTTTCAAAGAATATCTTTCCATATTTCTTTTCTAGTCTCATTTCGTACATAAATAATTTTTTTCTATTACTTTCCTTAAATATTCTTTATTCATCAATTCAACACTCATCTTATCCATTTTATTTCTAACATTAGGATCAGATTTTAAATGTTTTAAAATAAATTTGATTTAGCTGCGTTCGTTTAGAATGACATTAACTGCTTTAAGTAGAAACTCATTGTGTACATTATCAATTTCATTGATGATACGCTTTTTGCATTGATTACATTCTCTGTTATTATATTTTTATATAGCGATTGAATATCTAGTGTAATGATTTTAGCATTTGTTGAAGAATTGCAAGGTAGAGAATTGATTTGAAAATTTTTACAAATTTTCAGTGGCTCCTAGCGACCTTCTTCAGGCAAAAAAAATCAAAAATTCAAACAGTAAAATCACAACTACACAATACATATACAGGATCTTTTCAGTTTGAGGCACTTTGTCCAAATTACGCAAAAAGTCTGTTTATTGTACATCTTCATGTGCTTTTTCGAATGGCGTATAAATTTTTTGAGAGAAATGCGTTTGTGGCTAAAAAATTTTAATATTTAAATTTTTTCATAATAATTTAAAATTTAATTTTAATTTCAAATTTCAAAGTTAGAAACTTAAAAAATTATATTTAAGTATTTTTCATATATCTTATCAATATACAATGATTTGAGATTTTTTCTATGCTCTCACGAAAAAACATACAATTTTTTTATTTTTTTGTTCAAAAAGTAATTTGAATTTGAAATATCTTAAAATTTTGCAATTATAACATATAATTTTTATTGCGTTATCGTAAACATCACAGTTATATTGACTTAAGTTGAAAATATTAAAATATTTGAATCATTCAAAAAAGAGTTATTTAAAATGTCTTTTCAAAATATGCATATTTTTAAGTTTATTTTAATTTTGGTCAAACAATCGATCCCCAATAAGACATTAAATCCATTTTGTTGAAACTTATCTTCATTATTCCTTTTATATTCAATTTCCTCCTCTCTTCTTGATGTCGGTGGATCTCAACAGTTGAGGTCTTATTTACTGGAATAGTGAATGAGGTCCCAAACAAGTAATCTTAGCACGAAATATGAGCCGTACAAACTCAGTATTTCTTAAAACATAATAATCAATTTAGAGAGAAACTTATTTCAGTTGTACTCATATTGATCATCAGTTTGATAACTTATTTAGAAGAAAGGATAATATCATCACCGTAATTGACACCTATAGGGAGTAAACATCAGGTTCAAATAAGAACCCTACCAGTGCAATCACAATGATGCATTAGGTTAATCTCATCCAGCTAAGTCGTGTACCTATTCAAAAGTGCAGGTTGATCATTTGACCCCAGTCTCACTTTGAGCACCGTACCTAGCTTTCCAAGATTAACCTCTCCTTTAACTAAAGTAAGTCTTAACAAAACTAAAAATATCCCAGCTTACAAAGATCAAAAAACAAAGAATTTCTTTTATTTTTATATACAAAGAACCAATAACTCTTCTACTTTCTCTTCTTTTTCGAAGATTGTGGCTTGCTATTGGGCTGTCTTACCGTGAGCCGTTCTTGCGTGCTATAGCTTGGTGCAAAAGGAGCAATTTGTAGGGGCCGGTTAAGGTCCAAACCTCCGCGTCTGCAAATTCAGTCTCAACCTCAGTTACACAAGGCAACTGTGGAGCGACTGTATGCCAGCCGTGTGTAATGGCCATGTAGATGGTTACAACACGGCGGACGAAAATCTGAAACCACTCCTTTGCCACATTTAGGATCAGATCTTCGCCCGACATTGCTTTGAGTATCGATAGGTATGCCGCTAATTCGTGTGTATCCCTCGGCTTTGCACGCGCATTATTCAAGGCCACTTCAATCCGCAAAATCAAATCCTTGACTTCCTCTTGATTGAAGTCATTTCCCGTCGCCGGAGTCATGATTATGTCCTGGCTAGGTAATCTTTGGGCCTGAAGATCGTGGGCATTGCGTTCAAGTCTTTGAACCGCTGCCATCACCTGCTCCATCATCTGCTGGGTCATATCAGGCTGCATGGAATCCGTTGATTTGTAGGAAAATACCGAAATGAGTGAATTTGATCGTTCCGTGTTATAGTGAAATCAAAATATCTGCTGTCTTCCTTCTTGCTCACGATGCTTGCACAAGTTTTGGGGAGCTTATTTCTGAGTATTTATACCCAGCAAATTTGACACGTGAGAACGTGTGGGAAGTAAGCTGTGCTCCCAGTGCAAGTAATTTGGTAGAAGACAGATGATAGAAATATGTATCTATAGATGCTATCAATAATGAAAAACTTCAGAGGTTGTTCTGACAGTAATTCTAGAACTACAACGAGATCTTTGTGCAAGATGCAAGTGTTTATAATAGGTAATCATTATTCCTATGATCACTGTTAAGTTAGCAGTGAAATTAAACCAAGACTAAGAAGAGTACGTTATACTCGTTCAAAGTAGCTATTTTCTTTATTAGAAAGAAGAATAACCAGATCATTGTTTCAAAAAAACAAGTAATCTTAGCACGAAATATGAGCCGTACAAACTCAGTATTTCTTAAAACATAATAATCAATTTAGAGAGAAACTTATTTCAGTTGTACCCATATTGATCATCAGTTTGATAACTTATTTAGAAGAAAGGATAATATCATCACCGTAATTGACACCTATAGGGAGTAAACATCAGTTTCAAATAAGACCCCTACCAGTGCAATCACAATGATGTATTAGGTTTATCTCATCCAGCTAAGTCGTGTACCTATTCAAAAGTGCAGGTTGATCATTTGACCCCAGTCTCACTTTGAGCACCGTACCTAGCTTTCCAAGATTAACCTCTCCATTCGAAAGAGCACATGAAGATGTACAACAAACAGACTTTTTGCGTAATTTAGACAAAGTGCCTCAAACTGAAAAGATCCCAGATTCCTTACAATTTCGGCAGGGAAATGAGTTATAGGGAGTTTACGACTATTTTGCTCAATATCACTCTGCCGCTCGAAGGTTTCAAATGTCCAGTCAAAAAGTAAATCTTGCGCTGCCCTTCAAGATTGCGTAGGAAATATGTTATACTCTCTACGCTGCTGACCCATATATACTGCTTCTTGTTCGCAGTACTTGAAATCCAAATGAATTCTTTTCTGGGTATCCATTACTAGGATACAAGCATAGGGCTCATCATTTGCGCCAGACAAAGGAAACGCAGTTTCTGCCTGATGTAGATCAAGATCAGATCCAGTTCCAAACAGTGTATCGAGTGCTGTTTGTAATTCTTCCACTGTGTATGTGAGAGGAATTGTAGATCCTACACATAGCTCTGGCTCATGCATCTGGTTAAGATGTCATGACGTGGGCATTTCGGCAGCCAGTTGTAATAACAGGGATGTCGTTAGAAACGAAACCTGTGTACTGACATGTTGTTTTGTTGCTGAAATTCCAATTGTTCGTGAATAAATTAATTCTTGAAAAAATTTCTTGCCTTTCGACTGTCAGACGAAAGGACATCTCGTGTGATTCTAGTTATATAGTATCGACACGGAAGACACGTAGCTAGGTGGGAAATAGCTGTGATGTCAGATGGGAAGAAACAAGCAAAAAGGAGAGAAAATGACAGTATCTTACCAGGGACTATGTATATATGCCAGTTAGACGCAGTGGGTATCTAATGTATAGGAATACCATGAATGTCCTGTAGGAAAAGGTTACCCGTTGGTACCGTTTTCGCTCTTCCCTTGAGTACTGAATGGTATACACCTTTGTTATCAGTATATATCTCAGCGTCTGGGTATAGCTTTTGACCATACCAGGCGGCTAATAATTCATCCTCAAAAATTGGAAGTTCATATTGTAATTCATATCTGTGAAGCTTCCCTTATGAGCCAACAATCTTAATTTGAGTTTTAGGGGCATCCACGAAGATTTTTTCGTGTTATACCTTACATGGCTCAGGCAGTATCAGGGGCTCTTTATCGATGAGCCACTCCAAAAACCAGTATCGTCAAGGATCATCCTGGTAAAGGAGCTTGCTCGCAGTGGAAACGAAAGGCAAATAATAGTTTATAAGGCATCTCAAACGCATTTCTTGGCGACTATGAATAGGGGATTTAAGAATCTTCAAATACGCTACATCCTCGCGAAAACGAGATAGCGCATCTGATGTAATCAGTACCCTTTCTGTCGACCAAATACCTCCTAAGAACGTCAATTTCTTACGGGAGCGTAGAATGCACTTCTCTAGATTTAGAGAGAGATTTCTACTGCTGCATAGGGCGAGAAGCTTTCGGACTGCAAGAGCCACTGTTGCTTTAGAGTCAGGTCAAAGTATCATATCATCAATATGAGTCCATACTTCTAGCTCTTGTTTCCGAGCAAAATGAGTAATGGCATTGCCAATCATTTGTGCCCAAAAAGGGTCCCCAATGTATACCGAAAGGAACAGCCATATAATGGTAGTAAACACCATCGTACTCAGCGGCTGTATTGATCCAATCAGTTGGGCATAATGATATCTGATAGAATATTGATTTAAAATTAATCTTCACATACCAGCGCTTGCACTCAACATGTTCTCTATCCAAAACTTGATATATAGACGGTAGATAAAAATCCGGGGTTTTACACTCGTCCATATACGCCCGTCATATATAAGCCTGTATTAGTCTTTCTTAGGTATTAAGAAGACCCTGGAACAGTATTGTGGCCTACTCCTCTGTGGTGGAGTAGCTATAATGCCCTTTTTGATGTGATACCTGATGGACTTTGTAAGTGCAGGACTTACGTTTGATTGCCATCGGCGACAACTCACTTGCAAAGCTTTAATTCGTACTCCCTGGCGGAAGATTGAACGAATCGGCTTTGGTGCCTGACGTTTTTCTTAAAAACGAGGAACGTTAGCCACATCAGCTACCTCAGGATGTCGTTGGTACGATGAAGATCGTAGCCTAATAAGCCCTCCTAACAAAGATCCTAGATCAATGTCTTCTATGTTACGTTCAATAAACATTTCCTGGTATGCAAGGATAATTGATGTTGGGTTTTGCTAACTAAGTATGCCAATATACTCATCTGCTGTCAGCTGCCCCTTCATCAAGAGTATGAGATTCCGTTGTAGAACGGCATACTGAGTATTTCCTAGGTATAGGAAATACGTATAGTAAATACGTCCTGAGTATTTCATGGGCAACGGCATACTCGTGGGCAACGGCATACTCGTTGCCCATGAAATTTTGTTTGTATTTCGATGTGGCACCCACGAAAGAATCGATAAAGCGATAACTAGTACGGTTTCGCCCTTTTTTTGACTCATCAGTGTCAGGTACCTCCCGCTACTAGATGTAAAAGAAGACCGGCAGACGGCACGCGTATGTCTAAACATACACAGAGCTAGAAAGTTTTTTGCAACCTAGGTATTTGTTACATGCTTCACCAAAAGGATCATTAGCTATGAGCACTTGTTATTGCCATCGCATTCTCTCTATTTATCTGCCAACTTTATATTTTACGATAAAATGAGAGATTTTCGTGAGAAATTCTGTTTGTATATCGATGAGGAAGCCACAAATAATCGAGAAAACGATAACTAGTACCGTTTCGTCATTATTTTGACTTATCGGTTTCAGGTACCTCTCACTACTGGAGGAAAAACAGGACCGGCAGACGTCACGAGTATGTCAAAAAGATGCATAGAGCTAGAGAATATCTGGCAAACTAGGTATTTATGGCGTGCTTTACCAAAAGTATCATTAGCCAAGAGCACTGTCTAATGGCTGCGCATTCTATTTAGCTGCCAACTTTATTATATTTTACGAGAAAATGAGAGATTTCCTTCGGAAATGTTTTTGTATATTTATATGGCAGCAAAGATAGAATCGACAAAACGATAATTAGTACCGTTTCGTCATTATTTTGACTCATCAGTGCTTGGTACTCCGACAACTTAATGCAGAGTAGGATCGTCAGATGGCACGAGTATGTCAAAACATACCCGTGGAGCTAGAAAATTTTTAACAAACTAGTTACATTAATATTTAAACATTCCAAACATTTTTCACCAATTGCGGTTAGCACTGGTTCGGCATCATTCATTAAGTAGAAAAGACGGTGTATATATTATAACCAAGCCACCCAGTCATCCTATGTGTAACGACAAACTTCAACAACGGTATACGCATTTCTCTATAATTGAGCTCATCATTATTGTGACTTCAATAATCATTCATAGGCACCTTAACATAAGACCTCAGGAATTAAGGATATCTGTTACAGATAAGTCCCTACTCCTGAAGTCACCCCAGGTCGGTATTGGTTGAGGTGATTTAGTGGCTCCATAGTTATGAAGGGCTAGTGACTCCAAAATGTTTTCAAGGCCTATCTGACCGTTCTAACCCAATGCCTTATCCTTCCAACACACAAAGGTGGTCCACGGGCTGCTCAATAGTGATGCAGTTCCATGCAAGTTTTTTAGAGATATAGATAATAACAGATACAATAAATACAATATTTTAATTAAGAGCATAAATGTAGGCTGCATGAGTTTTTGTCTGATATACGCGACTCATGCTCCTCTGCTTTCGATCATGGCTCATATTATAGCATGTAATTATGATATTAACCCCTTAGGCAACGTCACTACGTACGTTTGCTCACTTATCTTAGTCAAGATCACGTCATTATCCGCATTTCTTAGCCTCCCGCTGTTAGTATATCTATCTCCAATCGTCAAGTATTCATGAGCAATTGCAGTTTCACCTGTCTCATAGGCATATATCGCTTCACTCTCATTTAAAGTATAATACTCATTACTGTGTAGCTCTTTATCTTCTTCCATATCGATACAGAACTGTTCAAAACTTGTGGCTGCAGAGCTCTCGACAAATAATTTCTGAACACTAGGTGCAGCGGCGCACATTAAGCTATAGTCGCCTAAGATTTCAAAGTTAGTTATATAATTCTTGCAGAGTGCGTCAATCTGACGTCTGCCTGCACGAACTGTTTTACCAGATCTAAATCTGCACATTACATCACTCAGACTACTAATGTTTTCATCTAGGATCTTGATAAAGTCATCAGATACATCCATGTTTAGAAACTTCATATCTTAAATTGGCAGCACATAATATGTGGACACGATTACATTAGTCTCCCTGCTGCTACTACTTATCCACACGTCATCTCCTTGGTAATAAGTGTTTTTTGGCACATAATAGTAGGAAAAGTAAGTTCCATCACTTCACGAGCAGCAGCAAAATAGCTATGGTTTAATATTGTATTAATGAACGCTGTTCCACGCAATCTGGAAAATATGCCTTGTTTGACTCTAATCAATTCTTTACTATCCGGGTAGTAAGTATTTGAATTAAGCATAGCTTGTGCACACCAGCCAGCTGCTCTTATATAATCTGATAGCCAAGACCTATGCATAGTCAATCTGACAATCTCCTCAAACACATGTGACTGAATACGGAGAGTGTGATGTATGTTAAAATCTGCATAATCAAGCATAAGACCGTATGGAGTATCGTTATTCATAGCTTGCATACGGCTGTGCATTTTCCTTGTCGACTCCGGAACAGCATTGATATGCTGAATACCAAGAATACATTCCATGGCTCACTCTAGTGGTTCTAGCACGTAGTTCATTATAAAATAATATATAGGCTGTGTTCCATATATGGCACGGCATTTACTCAGCTCCAATTTCTCGATTGCTGATGCAATTATTTTTGGTTCCGAATCTATCCATTTGAGTACATCTTCCGTGGGTAAGTTCTCAAAAAAACACTCTTTTTTATGTCGTTATATACTTGCCGCTAATCATTGTCTTTAAACCACCCGTGATGCCAGAAGATATATTGCGCTGCATCTTAATGACATATTCTAGACATGAAGTAGGCATACGCGCTTCTTTAATAATGCGTTGAACACTAGAGCTGACATTGTTAAAAGCAGCCTGCTCAAAATCGTACTTACATACTTGCTTTAGACATATTTCTTCTTAACGATTCTGTTTTTCTTTCATCCAATTGATCGTTGATAAATGGCGAGACGAGCACATATACCTGTAAGAGCATAATGTAATATTATTAACATCGCAAAAATTTACGACAGGAGCAGTGTGTGTTCGTACACAATTACTACATCTTTTCAATTTGCCTAACATAAATTGGTTATTCATACAGCATCACTTTCTATCTTTAAAAATACTTAACATCGTTCTCACAGGTGGCAGATCTACAACTGCTATGATTAAACCAGTAAGTAAACTATTTTACGTTGAAATAGGGAAAACTGTTTTAAATATATATTTGCCGGTAGTAGTTCTCTTTAAAGGTGCAAGTGCTAACAACTTTCTTTTATATTAAAGTTGGAATCCACACCTCGAATAAATATAGCCAACTGTGCGGTATCAGATTCATCAGTACTATCATCCAATGCTATTAAAATGCATGCTAATTATTTAATTCTTTCAAACTTTATTCTATGGCCTTATATACGTATTGTACCGGCTATGTGTCCAGCGGCATGAAGCGCGTTCCGTAAGCCGGCGTTTGCTATGTCCATGCCATAACTGCCAAAGATCTTATTTACATACCCGCTGTTTCCCGCTGTGCAGCTGTTATTGTTTGTGCTCTATTATTTTATCTTTGTAGCGACTGTTAAGGTAAGAGCACGAAGAATGTATTGTGCATTCAACTGGTCAGATTCGCGTCTTTCTGTCCCAAGCATATACGCGTTTTCCGTATACGCCCATTCCTTTTGTATGATCTGGTCGAATGCACACAGCTGCGTTTGTTGCTGTTAGCTCTCTGTCGGCCCCCTTGAGAATAAGACAGACTAACTCACAAACCACAGAGATGTCTATCCCTGCTTGAATCCCTATTATTGCTTTACCTTTTACGAGTGGTATATCAATGTTGAGTGACATATTCTTTTCAAGCTTTTTGGGTAAATTGTTGTAGTCATTAACACTAGATCGTTTCATATTACATGTGAGACATTAGAGGGGAGCAGTCCAAGCCTCGGGACTATACCTCTGATAGATGCTGGTCTTTCACTTCCTTATCCTCTGTAGACTTTCATCTGTAGATCATCTAGCTCCTCAGGGGTCAGGATGTGTGCGGAGTCCCTGAACTCTTAAATTTGCTTTTCATTGATCTTAGCTCTCTTCAGGTCAGCGAGATTGCGGTGAAAATCCGCGTCATAGTCCTCATAATTGAGAAACTTTGCATTAGTGATGTCGCCATGTATTGGCCCAATTGAAGGGGAACGTACTAAACTTGTGGCATTGTAAAAAACAGCTACAAAGATTACCCAACCTTCCTAAGTTTCGATTCTGCAGGTCGTCATAGGCGGATGATCGATTTTGTTAAGTTCAATCTCTTGGACTCAACTTAGGTCCTCATCCTCCAGCTGAGGCAGGAAAAATATATATATGAGAGTCGCCTGAATAGGCTCTTATTGTAATGAACCCGAATGACTTAGGTTCTTTGCAAAGTATAACTCGTATTCACTCATAATATTTGCGTTAATAAACGATATCTTTATATTAGTCTCGTACATACGTACGGTGTTGAAGATCACTCTGTTATAGTACAATTTAACGAAGTCTCTTAAAAAGTAGTTAAATAATTTATGCCTCTCAAGATGCTTAGTGAACGTTAGTAGGGCCAAATTGTGTAGTTTAGGTACAGGGGGAAGTATCCCAGAGTCATTAGCAAAATTTGGCAACAAAGCACTTACCTTATCGTCTTTATTTTGATTGGTATATATTTATTTCGATTTTGGTACATCGTAGCATACCATTTACTATTAATCGAATGATGGATAACCCTGTAACACTATTTCTTTCCGCTCTCAATATGAGTATGTGATTAGATATAGTAGTTAAAATTCTTTGCACCTTAGCAGGTAGTTGGTTATCGTCTACACCAATATCTAACACCAATTGCGGTTAGCACTGGTTTGGCATCATTCAGTAAGTAGAAAAGACGGTGTAGACATAAAAACCAAGCCACCCAGTCATCATATGTGTAACGACAAACTTCAACAACGGTATACGCATTTCGCTATAATTGAGCTCATCAGTATTGTGACTTCAATAATCATCCATAGGCACCTTAACACGCTTAAATGTGCTCAAAGCTCTAAAATCAGAAATACATTTTATTCTGAATCATCATAGAGAATTTAGCACGAGCTAAATTCTCGATGACAGTGCGTATTGCAGTTTAATCATGCATCAGGCGCTAAATTCTTTTGATAGAAATACTGTTTTACAGGGACACTTTTAAGTGTACAAATATATAAAATATAATTCGTTGTTACACCTGCCCGGGGACACCCAATGTTGTACTCATTTATAAATCACTGTTTCCTTCACAAGGAGGCATAAATACCATGCAGCATTCTATATATTCTCATCAGACTAAGAAATAGAACCAAATTATTCTCGCAATATTCAAAGTCGCTATTGTGACGACAAACTTTTACAGGGGTAGACGCGTTTGCTCTTCAGAGCTCATCAGTATCGTGACTTCAATAATCATCCGTAGCACCTAAACACACACTTCAACAGTGATTAAAGCTCGAAAAACAGAACTACCCTTAATCTGAATCATCGGAGGGAATTTAGCATAAGCTCTGTGCATGGCAGTGACTATTACAGTTTAACCATGCATCAGGCACTAAATTCTTTTTAATAGAAATGCTGTTTAACAGGGACACTTTAAGGTGTACAAATATATAAAATATAATTTTTTGTTACACATGCCCTGGGACACCCAATGTTGTACTCATAAATAAATCACTATGTGTTCCCTATAAGGAGTAATAAACACCAGGTAGCATTCTATATATCCTCAGCAGACCAAGAAATAGAACAAAAAATCTACTCGCAATATGCAAAGTCGCTACATATTACAAAGGCTTAATTCAGTTCACCGCAATTAAACAAAAACCCACAAACCACAATTGATAGACCCGCATCCTCAACATTCGTACCAAATCATCATGTGATGTATACCATTATTTATCAGATGGACGAAATTATGTCTTTTAAAATTTTTATGTAAACAACCTACAAAATAACAATAACATAAGTATATTTGTGTATTTATTTACTTTCAAATCTAAGTTCGCTTCAATCTTAATATTGATAACAGCCTCGCCTGTTTCAGAGTTAGGGTAGTAGTTATATTTCTCTTGCCCAAATGATTCTATTATGACATTTATTCTTAGAATATTTGAGAATTTATCATATTGACTGATTCTATCGATTATTTCTGTGAATGCTGTTTTAAGATTTTGACTCTTCTAATTTAATCAAAGTGTCACGTAGAAACCTTACATGGTGTACACACGAATCTTCAGATGCCAATATTATGCCTACGCATAATGATTCTAATGATTTACATAATTGAGAGATTTGCGAGATTTGTCATTTGCGAGATTACCGCAAATGGTAAAGTCTCCGTTTCGAGCTAATTGATTCTCATCAGTAGCTTGTACTCCCCACAACTGGATTGAAGTTGAAAGAAAAGCTAGACGGTGATTCAAGGCTACGAAAGCAAAGATTAATGTTTGCAACTGCATATATTCCCCTATCTGCGTTATACGTTGGAGAACCTAGCGCGTTGTGTTGCGAAAGACACCAGTTGGCAGCATGATTATACAAGGTTTGCGATAATTTGATTTGCTGTTATGTGATGTATTGTCTCAGTTAGTTTATGTATTTTCGCCCTATCGTGCTGATCTCCGTCATCTATTCGAATTTTAAAATGAAGTTATGTTCCTCTTAACACTGCAAGACAACTCTGTTCCGATACTGTTTCATAGCATAATCATATGTTGTGCATTTATTTCTACGTATTTGTCTCATATTTATTTGTCTACATATTTATTCAAAAGAATAATTTGTCTAGGTGTTTCTAATTATTTTACAGATTATCAAAGACATTTAAATAAATGTCTCCGACATTTGCCTTTTTAATATATACCGTAAGATATTAAACAAAGCTAAATTGAAACTAAACATATCAATTCATTTTATAACTGTATTCGATATAAATATATTTTCCTCATTGATATCAAATTTTTATAAGTCATTAATCTGCCAACCAATTACTATTCGCACTTGTTTCGTTCTTCAGCACATTTCATTCATTATTACATTCATTCATTACAAGTCATTTTATTCATTATTTATGCGGCTATTATATGTCAATCCAGTTTCTCCCTCATTGTGTGTTGCATTAAGTTTAATTTGCAATGTAAATTACGCATTTTTACTTGATTTGTCACCTTGTACATAATATTTTTAACATGTTCTTGAGCCCTTCTATTTCATTTACTACATTTTCTTTTCCTAACTGGCTTGCTTTGATTGATCCGAATTTAACCATATAGCATTAAGGAGGGTTTCGGTTTAACGCAGTCTAATTCATAGTTTGTTCCTTATTGATCTATAGCAGTAGGGCTGAGAGCGAAAAACTTTCTCAACTGCAAAACTTGCACTTAGTCTGCATTAAATAAAGCGTCACTTTAATTATTGATTTCGTCAATGGTATATGTAAGATACTATCAGAATCAAATGCTTTGCTGATATCAGCTTGAATTAATTGAACGATCGGGTATTTCCCTGAATCTAGATGATTAAGACAAAATTGATGAATACTAAGCAAAGCGTAACTTGTACTTTTCCCAGGCCGGGAGGTATATTGGTGATTGTCAATAGCTTGAAGAAATATCAGTAATTCTCCTTTTGAAAATAATTTCATACAACTTTGAAAAGTGCAGGAATGAGCGTTATAGGTCTAAAGCTATGTTCTGATATATTCATGGAACCTTTTGGAACATGAACAACTGACAATTTTAAGCATTTTGCGATAACTCCATATTTAAACATAATATTAAAGAAACTTGATAACGGTTCTGCAATAGATTCACTTAAAAACTTTAAAACCCACGTAGGCGGTCCTGGACCGCAAACTTTTGATGATGACATTTTTAATAGGGTTTGGCATACTTCATCAGCAGATGTGAAGTCGTTATTGTTTAAGGATATTGACGGTAAAGGAATTGTGTATGGCAGTTTATTATTTAAAGAACACAATGACTCATTTATAACGTATAATGTTCTTTGAAGCTCTGTTGTTGAAAGATGTGATAAGAGAGAATTTGATGAAGAACATTTTATAAAACCTACACCTTTCCAAAATTGTAAACCGTGAGAACTACCTATTTTTTTTCCGCGTAATTGCGTTTTGCTTTAACAATTTCTATCGATAGTTTTTCAGAAAATCTATTGGATATATCTACATAATTTTTATTATGATCTACTTGAATATGCAGTTCTTTAATATAAAAGGGTGATCCAGGAGGATCTTTATTGGTTAATTAAATCATCTTATGCGGTACGCTACCATCTAGACTACTCAGAATAATGTTGTTTAGAGTATTTAATTCCTCAATGCTGTGA
>WNNJ02003616.1:0-44711 GCA_012934845.2 Pomphorhynchus laevis | reverse complement strand
CCCCTGCCGTGAATACTGCGTATAATTTGTAGCTGGCAGCGAGCGTTTTGGGACAGGTAAAGTCCCACAACAGGATTCAACCCTCGTCCCACGATGTCAACGTGGCGTCATCCGGCCTTTTGCCATCGTCCCGCGATAGACCATCTGATTCAAGTCTAGACGGATTGCCAGAAGCTTGAAGGGCCTTTCTCACTAGTTTGTTGACAGCTGAGTGACGGAGAAAGCGCGCCTCTGACCGTCGGCAATCTAGAGTGTGTGTGCTTCCTTGATTTACCGGTTCGCCACATGCGCATACATAGGGCTAGTTACTGTGAACTCCTAACCTCAGCGCAACACCAGAGATAATGATTGATCGTCTAGGCGGGTTCCTACTGAGGATATTAAGATAGATTCAAGAAAGGCTCTCGGCGTAACAAGAAGCAACAGCAATCAGACGGGCTCGTTCTTGTGTGGTTTCGGTTTCGGTCAGCAGGTTGTTATATCGCAAGTCGTATAGCACGTCCGTCCATCGTTTTTGAATCATTGTTTCCGATAAGGCCAATGATTTTTTATCATTTCGCAGTGTACTTCTGCAATGTGACTAACGGTTGTATCTGTTTTTTATTTTGTTAGTAATTTTGCTTTAATATCATATTGTCGATTATTTAGATGTTCACTAAGTATTCGAACTGTTTCACCGACATATTGAATTCATATTTGTGCAAACGTTTTCTTCCAGTACATCCTACTTTAAATATGGATAGTTGATTTTAAAGGTTTCTGCAGTTTTTATTTGAATAAAAGTTTTGCGGCATGGTATATGGCATGGCTTGCATGTAATATTGTTTTTTGATATATATAATGATATCAAGTTGGATCGAACTAGGTGATTATTTATCCGGTTCAATGTTTTAAAAGTAATCATCGCTAGTTCACAGCTACTTCACAGTTTCGTTTAATTTTCTTTAATTTTGAAGCTGTTTTAATAAGATGACCTGTATCGCGAACATGTATTTATTTCAAAACAGTGGAAACCTTTATGAGCAACTATACAAATTTAGTGGAAGTGCGTGGAGAAAACTGCTGAACAATGAATGAATTAAATCAGCTAACTGAGTCTACGTATTGTTATATAATTATAAAATAAACAAAACATAATAATGCTAAATCAAAATTTAATAATTAAATAATAAAATTAATAATTGTTTTTAGATTTTCTATAATTTAAATCAAGTTAAAAAATAAAAATAAAAATAAAAAATAAAAATAAAATTTAAAATAAACGTCATTTTTATGAATTGACTAATAAATAACAGACGTTGTATCAGAATAAGAATTAGAGGTCATAATTCTTATTATAATAAGAAGTATATTTATTCAAATATACATAATATTGTATATTTGACTGAGTGCAAGGAATGAGGAATAAACTATATCTGTGAAATAGGCCATACATTTAGCGAACGTTTAAATATCGACGAGCTGATATTAAAGCAAGAACTTCCTGCTGTCGAACTAATCAAATTCTAACCAAAGCATGTGATTAATCTGACGGAACTTAATAAATCGCCAATTCTGACTACAGTAGCAGGTTTGAATAAAAACTAACCTATCTGAAATTATCTTTATTCAATAAGCTAATTTTATTGATCATCTTATTAACGAGTTGTCCTTTTACTTTCACAATTGAAAACAAATTTAGTTTTCCGTAATTTTAATTTATATATCACACTATTAAATAGGCAGTGAAACACATATTGCTAAATATTATTTTTATTATACATCGTCAGCTTACATCACCTTACAATAATCAGCTTACAATAAGCTGATGACAATACTGTGGGTATCAGAAATTTCATTTCCAGAAATGTTCGTACCGTGTGTAATATGTGATACAAACTACATAATGGTCAACTAAGCATTTACTTAGTTGATAAGATGATCTTATTGATCATCTTATTAACGAGCTGTCTTTTTTACTTTCACAATTGAAAACAAATTTAGTTTTCCGTATTTTTAACTTATATATCACACTATTAAATAGGCAGTGAAACACATATTGCTAAATATTATTTTTATTATACATCGTCAGCTTACATCACCTTACAATAATCAGCTTACAATAAACTGATGACAATACTGTGGGTATCAGAAATTTCATTTCCAGAAATGTTCGTACCGTGTGTAATATGTGATACAAAATACATAATGGTCAACTAAGCATTTACTTGCTACTTGTATTGAATGTCTAGCACGTAAATATTTGAAGAAGCAATCCTGATTTCCAAACTACTCTTAATAGCATAAATTCACTTGATGTAATTAAAAATATATGTTGTTCGGCATGATTTATAGACTCACTGTCATCAGATATTATATCTGATATTTCGATAAAGGAATTTTGACTGTGATCATTGCACAACTGTCTTATTGATGCAGAAGGATAATATCACAGACAATCGTCTAATTTCAGTAGGTTCAAAGCGACGAATATCGACGATACATTTCAATGAAAGCATGTATATCAAGTGTGCGTAACTGTATTGCCTTACTTTGCAATCCAATTTAAATTTAAACAGTATATGGCGAATATGAAATATAATTCTATACAAATTACAAATGTAAAAATTTTGCATTGTAAAAATTCATCACCATTATCTTAAAGTTTTAGATTATTTACTTAACTACTAACCTTAATAATACATATATGATTTATTTTATACAAGACTATTATTGCATTTGCCAATAGTTTGGCCTGGATTATCTAGCATTGCGTTCATATATTTTGACCCCAAAACAGAAAACAGGCAAAACAAATATTTCTTTATTTCTACTTACCATTAAACTGACGAAGGCGAGAGGCGAAACGTTGAAATAAAGAAATATTTGTCTTGTCTGTTTTACGATATACATAATGTAAATACAATTGCAGCCTGTCCCATATCGCATAGATATACGGCATTATAGTAGTTACTAATAAGTAATTGAGGAAAACGGACATAACTGGGTATTGGAAACCGTTACAGTCCATTAGCAATCAAATCCCTAGATTGGTTTCTGCTTATTGAGCTTCATTAGTAGGGTCCAGATTTTAAGAGTGTTCAGGGATCCTCCACTACATTTTAGAAGGGTTCATCGTAAGGATTATTACAAGACAACGTTTAAGTCCACAGACGATCACAAAAGTAATTCGGCATCATATGAATATTTCATATATATTATTTTATATATTATTACGACAAATTTCATATATAAATAGTTAATTATAGAATTGAAACCGAAACGCAAACACAGTTATTATTGAGCATCCACACTTATCGAACAACTTGTCAGAACATTGTTCAATATGTGTACGTATTAAATAATAACTGTGCTCGTATTTCGTTTTCCATTATATATAGCTGCCGTTGCTCAGAAACTCACAAATTTTAAATGATTTTACAAAGTAGTCTTACGACAGTATGCAGAGGAGCATTCTGCGATCGTGCTCATGTAGCAAAATCAAATAACGTGGAATCGCACACCGTCTGCAGCTGCGCTTTCCTTGGCTTTGATAATTCAGCACAACAGCATACACGCATTCATCATAAAGAACAATTGCCTTCCTCGTAGACTCCTGTTAATTTATCACTCTTCTTCACGCGAGATGCCTTTTAAAAGAAATTCCTTCCAAACATTTTATCCCACTTGATGGCCGTACACGAAAGAATTAGGATGTTGTTCGCACATGCAGACTAGATTATTTGCAACGATTAGAAATCGTGTAAAATACATTCTAAAATATAACAAACACAAAAAAGGCAACGAAAGTTATTATCCATTACGAATAACTGTTTTCAAGATAAAAGATGAAATTTTCTTTTGAAAATAAAACTAAATCATTTTGATTTTGATTTTAATGCTATTTTGATTAAAGACATTTTAAGCAATCACTTTTATTCGTTAAATAAAAGTTATTTATTTAACCAATAACTCAATTTAAACTGCACTTGTGTATTAAAAATTGATGTTTTAATAATCGAGCATTTAGAAATAATAAATACTTCAAATTATATAGTATTTATACATTTTGCTGTCACAAAATATATAAAGAGTAAAAATAAATATTTACTTTTATGAATAATATATTTTCCTCTTATGACTAATATACGGGCATAGATAGAAATACAAAACAAAGAAGTTGCTAGGAATTACATTTTATATATCTGGCTTGCTCAAATGTTTTGTGTTCAAGCAAACGATTTCCTGTGTAATACAACACATACATCAGTTAAATATTCTGAAAATTGTGGTACTGATAACGCTTTTAAAAATCATCTCATCATAGGCTTTCGTAACTGCTAGGGAGAAGTGTATTTTACTATATTGCTACAACAACGGATTAGGGATAGTTGGTGATATTGTTTCATTTTTCAGATTATGGTGATGACGCCATATTCTCGTCTTTCCCGAATTCCGAAAAGGAAACGGCCAAATTATGGCCGTGTTCTTGTCCCTAATCTGTGATGAGTTATCGCGGAATGTTTGATTTTAATAAACTAAATTTATAAATTGCTTCCCGTCAATTGTTCAATATTAATTCATTAAACCACCATTAATGTTAATTTATATAATCACATTGGTTAATAGCGTATTTAGCAATGTGCTTAACACAGTGTAGTATAAAGTACAGTAGGTAAATGACTTTTGGGTAAGCGGTCACCATGCCCTCGGGAATAACTAGGCAAACATTTTCTCCATCCATCATTTGGGTTATCCGTACGGTTGAGTCGTCAAAATAAATAAACAGCAATCACTGTGGTATTCCACTTTTTCAATTTTTTTCTTTATTGAGTTGGCATCTACTGCAAGTTTAGTTAAAAAAGTATTACATTGTACATGATTATTTTGTCTGTAGTAGTTTTGCAACTGATCTCAAAATAGTCTGCTTCCTCGTAGTCGTACAAAGTAGGGAGGGCAGTCAACTCTTAGCTTTGCAGTCTGCTAAGCTAAGCTTTATACGTCAAAGGACGACGTTAAATAGTTTCCTTCTCCAACCAGTAGCATGCACTCTATATTTTACTTTTGAGTTTTGAAGTGTCGAAACGATAATCTCTAGATTGCGTTATTTTGGATTTAATTTATCGTGTATTACAGCTTTTATAAACTGGAGATTGAAAGAATATTTGCTTCTAACTGATATGGTAGATAATCGTAGGATAATTAAGCATTAAATAGAGTTTAGACACTTTGTAAAGTAATCGGATAAACGATTATTCGTTTTGCATTAAACCTAAAAAGCCATATTATCAATGTCGTTTAACGGTCATGATCTAGTGGTCTTATGTATTCAGGACTGAATAGTATCCACTTATTGATGATTTCTTGTAGGTATTGATAAAAAATCGATGATGAATAAATATAAAAAACAATCTAAAGAATATATGATTCTTTATAATTATCTGGTTAATAATATAGCGGTAGATTATTGAATAATGTGATTACCCAATATCCTGTAGATAGAACAGGTATTTGATTGGTAGTTCTGAACCCTATACGACTCGCGGCGTTTTGATACGGTGCCTAAACTCCACGTTTCGCTACTGATTTTAGTGAAGTAACATCAGTAGGCACGTTTCGCTACTAATTTTAGTTTCAATCGAGGGAACTAAAATGTTCAATTTCAAATATGAGTAGACCTTATTATTTTGAAATAGTGAGAATTAATTTAAATGTAATTTTTAAATTGTGTTCTTCCATTATATAATTCAGAGATAAAGACAAATGAACCAGATTATTTGTGTTTAGACTTTTTGACGTATGATATTTTAATGTCGCTAGATTGGGCCACTATTTCATTATTTCCGGATTGAAATCAGCTATGCTTTATTCAGTTATATTATGTTGAAACGTTCGATACAATTATAACCGATTACAATCGTTGACAAAACACGCTTACTACACGCGACACATTGGAATTATTTCGGATGTCATTTAATAAAAATACGAATAAAAACAATTTCCCTGTGCTAGTTTTAAATTTGAATTATTTTTAACTAAAGGAATATTTAGGAATATATAAAATTGTAATTTTTCTCATGGATAAATTTAATCATTATCGGAGGATTAGCTTTTACGGGAATCTTTCATTATCGTTGAATATAATAATAAATAGAGGATAATATAAATAAAAATCTTTATTTTGAAACGCGATCGTTAAATAAATAACGAAGAAGAATATAATTTATTTATATATGGATAAGTGTTTCAAACAAATCTTTAAAGGATTGATTTTTTATGTTAAATAATTAATCCATCATTTCTCTAAAAAGCGGTTTAAATCAGCTGTCTCTCTTTGATATACCTTTGCATTATAGTGACATTTTCTTAAAAGGAAAGCAATAAATCAGATAGTTTATCAATATGTATATTTTTAAACTTTTTTAATTTAAAAATAAAAATGTTTATTAAAAATAAACATAAATTTTAAAATAAAAATATAATTTTCTATCAACAAGCGTTTTTTGAATACATAAATAGTTTAATAATGATTATAGGTCTTCAGGAGGATGCAATCTGTAATCAAATTTTGGCGCCTTGGTTCCTCTACCAAACATAGAAGCGAGGCCAAATACATGAAAATTATTAAAAAATAATCATCGTTTAAGTAATTAAAAAATTCATCATATTAGCATTTATTTGGTGATGATGGTTAATGCAGAAAACAGGAAGCCGCACAGAAATACACTAGCCTTTTCATAACACAGAAAGACAATTTTATCATAAATATGTTTGTAGCGGTTGTCCAAATATCGGTATTCCTACTGCAGTAATAAAATCATCAACAAACTTAAAAATAAAGATACTTCTTTGGGTTAAAATTACAATTTAATGTACATACAGGAAATAGAAGCAGTTGTGGTAAGCTACAAAAACTATTAACACAAATAAATACTTGGGCTAGTATCTTTAATAATATAGGATCAAGTAAAGATTATAAAATTTAGATTAAGTTTATAAAGATTATAGAATGTTCAAAATAAGAAGTACAAGGATTAGAGCAAGCAAATACGATACTAATAATATTGGGGCAGCATATTGTATGTAATATGTGGTTATGCAAAGATTACCTGAAAGTGGAGAAAGATGAAGATATCTTTAAAAAAGGCACCGATGTTATTTTGGACTCATGAATAGGGACCGAAACCTGATAACTTAGCAGCTCCATCTGATGACATATAACCTTCATTTTAATACTTAATATATTATATAATAATCGGTTTATAAAAAATAATGGATTTTAAATATCTTTTTAAGATAAAGATATTTCCGTTTTTATTTATAGTACAAAAAATAAAGACTCATTTAGTTATATAAATTTTGTTTAATTCTTTTAAATTTGGATTTTAGAGCAGGGAGTCAATAGAACATAAATTTATTTTTAAATTTGGCTAGCTATTATATATCTGATATTGATCTTTATTCTCCAAATTAAAATTATAAGGATTAGTTCCATAATGTTTGTTAAATATTATGCCATCGTCAGGAATTCGTAAATTCATTCTCCTTTCCTCCTTTTTTAACTACGAGGACAAAAGTATTTTTTAAAGATGCCTATCTGAGTTTTAAAAGTATGTTTTAGCTCTGACTTTGGATGGATAATATCTAATAACTGAAAATTGAACATATTTGCAAGATAATAAAATGTAATTAAACGAATTATTTTATAAGCCCCTTATAAATGAGTTGTATCGGTTATCCGTTACAACCATAATTATATAAAGAATTTTACAGAGATATCCTTTTTAAATGTATAATCTTTAAATATAGTAATATTGGGGTGTCATTTTGTTGATAACGACACTTTATTCTCCGCTAATTAATTAAGTTTTAATTCCAACACAACCATTAGCAAATGGGAGGTCTTTTGTCCTAACACTCTGGCCACCTCCCACGTCGTTCATGTCATTGCTGCCCCGGCGCTGTGACATCACACTCCAAGCAGCTTTAACGCAGAAAATACAGATACCTCAACGAACCCCAGTACGCGTTTGCACCGGTCGCTGTGGAAACACTGGTACGGTAGGCCTAGTGCTGCTACACTACTCAAGCAAATTGACAAAAAAATCGAATGCACAACTGTGGAGTGCTGTCCGTTTTGTTGGTGTTTTTAAAGGATCAGCTCGCGGTACTGTGGCGGAATACTGTCTGCATCCTCGAGTCGGTCGGTGTACTGTCTTACACTTAATATGGCTTTGTGAACATAGTTATGAAGAATGCGCGGTTTTACGATAACACGGTGTTGGACGAAGAGTAGGCTAATTAGACCAGATTCTAATGAACGGCAACTACATCACAATGCACGTTCCGGGTGGAAATGTTCCCTAATACAAATTTGATGTCTTTACGAATACAATACTGCCGGAGCTCACTCTGATTTATGCAGATCTTACGGCGGTTCTATCTACCCAAAGCAGCATGCGAACGGGCACATGGCAGGTCATTCGTTCGAAGGGCAGTTCGCAGAGGTCTAGAAGGCTTCTTCGCTTTTTGGTATGGATGGCGATGGCACATACATTGTGCCATCGCCATGCTGTATGTATTTTCTTTTATCGCTCCTTTTTCCTAAAATCGATTACTGCCTCAGCCTTTTGGCCAATTCTCCAAAATCTATTATCCTACCACTCCAACGCATCATCAACTTCGCCGTTCGAGTGTTCCTACGTCTTCGTCGCTTTGATCACATATCAACATATCTTGCCCAACTCTACTGGCCCACTATCCACATCCGCATACAACTTCGCCTTCTCGTCATTGTTCGTATCATCGCTGTCGGCTCGCCATCGTTCATCAACCTCCCTTTCTTAGACGACACTCGCCTCACCTCTCTATCACTGCGTTCCGTTAATTCCATCTTACTCTATGTTCCCAATTACTCTAACAACTACGGTCTCCGATCCTTCCTCGTCGCCGTCCCACTCGCCTGGAATCAGCTCCCACTCAACGTCCGCCGCGCTCCTTCCTTTATTGCATTCAAATGCCGCTTCCGTACCAACCTCCTCGGCACATTATTTAGATTTTGTTTTTTGTTGTGGTGCTGGTTATTTAAGCATGCGCCGACACGCATTTGCCACGTAAAAATAAATATTTTTTTACAGTCTCTGAGAAAGAACAAGCTAGATGCCGAGCTGCTGATTTTGATCAAGGTGGTTGACATGAATGGCAACGAAATCATTGAGTTTCCAGAATTTATCGCGTCGATAACCAGACCAACCGGTGGATTCACGCTTTCGCGAGAGGAGAATGAGTTAATTGCACAGTATCAACTTATTAGCTCATACACAACGATGGATGACACCTTCGATAGTTGGCGTCTCGATGCGAAACACTTAGCTAACTAACAAGTTCACTCGAATGGGACTTACTCAGATTTGCAAATGACATTGTTTTGCATTTTAATTTCTATTTTTAAAAGAATAATTTGTATCTTTAAAAATGGGAAAAGCCGTTTTCAAGCAAATACTCGTCGCTATTAATTAAAACTTGTATTTTAAAAAACAAAACAGATAAACCTGGTTTCGAGCAAGTAGTGAAACCACTGCTAGATGACGTTTACTCTGATTTTAAGTGAATGCGGCATAAAAGACCACTAAGAACAGACTAGTGTAACGAATGTTACGATACATTTGTTGACTCGATTAACAAGGTGCACTTGCAGATTAAACATATGTAAAAGGGCTTCCACGCGGGTAAAAACAATTATCCAAATATTGGTTTATTAGGATAATTAAAAGCAAAATATTGGTTTATTAGGATAATTAAAAGCAAAGTTTAGCACAAAGAAATCAGGAATATTTTCAATATTTCGGCAACTAGTTGACGCCATCTTCGTGAAGTTGATTTGCTTCACATTTACCCAGAACTCGGCTCTGATGTCGTTTGATAGTTCTGATAAAGTTAAGACAAGGTCACTACAATAATCCTGTAGACGGCATCAAATAGTTGCCGAAATAGGAAAAACAATCTAAATTTGTTTGAGCTGGACCTTGTCTTTAATTATCTAAATAAATAAAGAAATAGATTGATTACCTATTGATTTTGCACGCTTTTGGACGATAGTAAAATTTATTTTATATTTATTTCCATCAGATCTGGTCGCTTTTTAAATAAATTGTTAATATCATCTTACTTTTAAGTAAGGTGATTAATAGATATGACATATATATAATAGACATGACAAAAATGTTGGTTGAAAGTTAATTTCTTCACGTGATTTATTTAAACTACACACTTTTGTTTATTCGATAACTGTGACTGTTGACACTCTTCTTCTTTAACGCTTTTATTAATTGTTTTCTATGGATTATTATACTGGAAATATTACTGTTGCCCAATTTACTTCACACTTTTGTCACTTACCATCGCTTCCATTGAAATATTTGAAAATTTAAAATGTTATATCTGTTCAAGAAAGACTATTTATCGAATTTAATGTATAATGCACTATATAATGAAAATGGAATATATCTCAAAATACTTAGGAATACTTTTCTTTGAGTTTCAGTATTATACTGTAAACAAAGTGAATGTAAATTTGCGACAAGCTATAACTTTAGTTTTGTAAAGTAACCACTCTTATTTTTACTCACTTATAAAATCTTGATCAATACGATAAATTAATTTTTTTTATTTGTTTTAACCTTTATTTAAGGATATATATATCTTGATATTTAGATTAATAAATTCATTAAGTATTGAAATATTGCTTAGAGAATCATACTTAAAACACATGTTCCTTTAATTTTAAAAAATTCGTTAAAACTATTGCCCCAAATGTTATTCTTTTTAATTTAATGGAACAAGAAATGTTTTTATTCAAATAATATTTATGCAATCAATATTTTGTTATCTAACTGGTACCATGTTTAGAATTTCGTTAGAATTGTACATTATCGCCTTAATTTGTGCACTTTTTACAAGTTAATCAGAAAAATATAAAGATCAGAGCAGCAGAGCACTGATATGCAGCAAATAACAGAACAAGAAAACCAGAAATGACGAATTAAAAGAGTAGAAAACAAAAATTTTATTTTTTATTACATAATCAGTATATCAAAAATAAAAATAGTTATATGAAAATTTTAACAAATTATATTTTTAAATTTTAACAAATTATGCTTATTTTTACTATACATGATAGATATTAGTTTTCATATGATATAATATAAGCAATCAAAATAAGCCATATTTTTGTAATATAAACATGGTAGCAATATAGTACAATTGTAACGAAGTCTTGAAGTTGTTATCAGTTAGAAAACGACATATTGACTGCATATAGTTTTGAATAAAAAACATTTAATAATTTCTGAACTTAATAATAAATGGAATTTTTTATTGTGCATATAATATTTGCTACCACACTATTCATTCCATATTTTTGTTCAACAAATTGATTATATAATGATCATGAGAATGACCAATAATCTTGTTAATGTAAATATTTCCTTGAACAAATTATTCTTTAAAAATGCTTTGACAGAAAATTATTCTTTTACCATAGATTGGTAAGGATTATTGATTGTAATGTATTGTTTCAATTAAAACGTTATGTTAATCGAAAATATATAGTGCATTATTAAGTGTATAAACAGTAATGTTCAAATATGTATATTTGAAGTTAAATTCCGCTCGTCGGAATCACTATCAAACAGAAGTTATATACAGACATTTCTGATTAATTTTCATAAGTATATGTTTGATATTAAAGTGAACGTTCTGTTATTTGCCGGAAATTCATCTAATCCACTAAGACAAGTAAAAAGGATATTATTGATAATACAGAAATGTTATGTTGGAAACCGCAAATTCATTTTATGGGACAGTTGCATTCGCTCATGTGGATAGTGACCTGGAAGATCCTTCACGGATATTTGAGTTTTTCGATTTAACTGCTACCCAATTACCGGCCATCCGTCTTATCAAGATTAAAGGCGATTTGATTAAGTACAATTACGACAATGAGAATGAAAAAAGCGCCGTTAATCTAACGCATTTCGTTCAAAATTGTTTAGATAACAAAATTATGCCTCACTACAGATAAGTTGCCGGAGGATTGGAACAGTGGTCCAAACAAAACTCTTGTACAGAGCAATATCATTTCTGTATCACATGATCCATCGAAAGCTGTTTTAGTGGAATCTTATGCACCCCAGTGTGGTATTTGCCAGTGTATAAACCTGTGTACAATTTGCTCGGTACTCATTTCGAAAATAACTCAGATGTCTTCGTCGCTTAAATTGATGCTACACTTAACGAAATACCACCTTCTATCCCTATTCGCAGCTTCCCGACAATTATGTTATTCCCAAAAAGTGAAAATACTCAGCCAATTGTTTATGGCGTAAATCGTACTTTAGAAAGTTTTATCATGTTTATTAAAACTGGAGGAATATCTGAATCAGCAATCGTGGACAAGGATAAATCCATACCTATAGATCAAAAGGAGTCAGTAGCAGTTCCAGCCAAAGAATAAATGTAGAACAATGAAACACGTTTTGAAGTTTATATTTTGTTTTCAGCTAATGCTAAACAATAGATTTGTATTTAAGGGAATTACATTCACATTGCTATTCGTATTTATGAACTACAAATACTTTCTTTAATACTTATCGTATACTGTACAGTTGGATATGTACTATATGTTATTTATTTATATACATCAATAGTATATAGTATACATACAATTATCTGGTATGTATACTATATACCAAAAAATGTATATTATTTGGTATGTTCAATGTGTCAATTGAACGACTATCGATTACTAACAGTGAAATATAAATTGAGGATATAACTAAAATATAAGAATCGATAAATTTATCACAATTAATGTGTAAAGTGATAACTCGTGAATATTATTACAATGTCGAATTTCGACTCATTTTGTTTTATTCAGTTTGGTCGAGAAGTGTAGTATCTTCGATATTAATCTTTTTCTGTAATAAATAAATCAAAGTTATCAATCGAATATTGGTATTTATAAATATTTCCGACATTAATCCTAGTGCCGGACACAGCATTATATCGAATAAAAATCAACAAGTCAATCAACAAGTAAAACAGATATATGTAGATGCATTTCAATCATTTTACTAATTAAAAATGAAATTAAAATATCGACATTAATATTTATTTAAATTAAATATTACTTCAGATTCGAATTTTTTAAATGTTATTTTAGCAAGCTTCAAAGAGAAACTACTATATTACAGCAGGATAGCAAAAATAACAGATCGATTAGTTGCCTCCAAATAGAACAGATTTCAGCATCTACTTAGCTAGAATTCATAGTAGCTTTAACCAAGAGCAACACATTTTATCTTGATTTGAATCATTTTCCTGATGATCAAGTGTACAAAATTATAATTATGGTTATAATTATCAATGCGTTGTATCCAATGATACAACGCATTGCGATTGATATTATGTATTTAGCAAAATTATATTATCGATTTGTCATTATATTTTGATAAACCACAAACGTTAAAATAAAAAATTTTACTCCTATATATACACGGGTGTATTCTTATAAATTATACATCGCAATTTTCCTAATTTTATCGTTTCACTGGTTTGACAAAAACTAAATATTTAGACAGTAAAAAATATATTTCTTTATCCTTTAAAATCTATTTATTTGAACCCCTGCATTTGAATTTAAAAATTCAGATTACAATAGTTTGATAGTACTCAGTGTGCTCGTAGACAAGTTGTTTACTTTTAAATTTGGCAATTTCATATGAATTTTCGTATTTTGTTCATTTATCTCATAGTAATTAAATATTATCTGATATTAGTTAAAGATCGATAACAATGTATCTCCGTTCATATGATAATTAATCGCATAATCCAATTGTTTATTCTTATTCATATTGTTGTTTCCTTTAATAAAGCATTTATTTCACTGTTTCTTTCTAAATCAATAATTAAAACGTATGAATAAACAATCGATTTATAGCCAAGTCCGGCTACAGTATTGAGATGTAATCCAAAGAATTGCTAGAACGTTTGAATACATTGAGGCAAACCTATTTAATAGTTGAATGTCACGTTTTTGATTGCTTGCAGGCATCATCGATTGGTTCCTACTGCTTGCGCAATACTAATATTTAGATTAAAGGGATTTTGATGGTGCTTGGTGGCTTGTAGTATAAGATATTAATTATTACATTTGGCAATTTTATTTGAATTTTCGTATTTTGTTCATTTATCTCATGTTGATTAAATATTATCTGATATTAGGTAAAGGTCGATAACAATGTATCTCCGTTCGCCTCGTATTTTATCGCATAATCCATATTGTTGTCTACTATTCATATTGTTGTATGAATGAGCAATCGATTAATAACAAAGCCCGGCTCCAGTATTGAGTTGACATCCGAAGAATTGTAAAACGTTTGAATACAATGAGGCAAACCTATTTAATAGTTGGATTTCAAATTTTCGATTGCTTGCAGACATCATCGATAGGATCTTCCTGCCTGCGCAATACTAAACTTAAGATTAAAGAGGTTTTGATTGTGCTCGTTGTGTTCGTAGACAAGTTGTTTACTTATAAATTTGGCAATTTCATATGAATTTTAGTATTTTGTTCATTTATCTCATTGTAATTAAATATTATCTAATATTAGCTAAAGATCAATAACAGTGTATCTCCGTTCGTCTCATATTTTATCGCATAATTCATATTGTTGTATATTATTCATATTGAAATTTCGAGGACTATTTTAATCTGCACGCTTCTTTAATCCTATCTAGAGGGCCAACAGCAGTACGTTACATTTTGGTATGGTGGACCTCATCAGCTACTGATCCAATACTTACTGATCAACTTAGATTTTATGAAATCTAATTGCCAATAAAAGCAGATGAGTCGAGTAATCGTCAGCCAACATTAAAAAGACCGAAACGTGAAACGTAGGTATCGAATCAGTATATGATGAGGTCCACCAATACGGAAATGTAGCGTTCTAATGTTGATTGAAGTAGTATGAGATGCAGTTCATAGAATTGCTAGAAAGTTGGAATACATTGAAGCAAACCGATTAAATAGTTGGATGTCAAGTTTTTGAATGCTTGCAGGCATCATCGATTGATTCATCTTGCTTGTGCAAGATTAAAATTTAGATTAAAGGGGTTTTGGTATACTTGTTGTGCTTGTAGTATAAGATATTTACTTTTAAATTTGGCAATTTTATTTGAATTTTCGTATTTTGTTCATTTATCTCATATTAATTTAATATTATCTGATATTAGCTAAAGGTCGATAACAATGTATCTCCGTTCGTCTCATATTTTATCGCATATTGTGATTTCTTATTCATACTGTTGTTTCCTTTAATAAAACATTTATTTCACTGTTTCCTTCTAAATCAAAAATTAAGACATATGAGGGAGCAGTCGATTCATAAAATTTTGTTAGAAAAAATTGTCTATTTTCAATCGTTTTTAAAATTGATCGTTTCGAATTTACCGATTATGAATCTTGAAATCAATTTTTAAATTTCAATATATTTTCGGATGTGATGATGGGACACACTGGACGATACTCGACAGTAACGGACTGGTGTAATAGAAGGGCAGGATAATAATAAGAAAAATAACGCATCAGTGATACCTCTCGATGCGATTAAACCTTCTAGAATTAAGTTTTGTTCAAACAAACTATTGTTTAGTATCGATAATCAACTTGCAGTAGATTCGATAGACAATGTGATGAGTGCATCCTGATAAAATTATCTCTGGTATCGATTCTAGCTTTCGATAATTGATACGCCCTCGTACATCTTTGATCCATGATCCGACAAATTCCGTTGCTCTGTTACAATTAACAGAGCAACGGAATATCGCTTCCAAGCCACCTCCATTCTGTTCAGACGCTTTGAACTATTATCTTCAACCTCGAATTATAGAATGTGTCCTGATCGCTCATCATCTGACAGTGCCAACCTCACATCTGCTCGTGATGAAAACTTACTCGTGAACGTAACGGTGAATCTTCCCTAGCAATCAAATAGATTGATGGAAATTTTCGTGTCATCCGACTCCTAACCAAAATTCGATTTAGACCATTTCCCATCTTCGTCTCATCTCTGACTACCTCTTTATCCCATCTCAGCATCCTTAACATCGGCGCCATCGCGAATAATGTCGACTCAGTACTCGACTTCTTCTCTCAAGAGTATTTAAATTTGCTTTGTCTCATTGAATCTTGGCATATTGATAATAGTGATATCACGCTTCGATGCCTACTTTCTTTCAATTATTCTATCGTCCGTAAGTCTCGTTCTCAATCATCTGATAGTGTCTCATCCAGTAATCATAATGTCTTTATCGTTCTCCCTCATATTTCTCTGCCTCTTCATCATTTAACTGCATATTTGATCATACAAACCTTTAAACTTTTTCCTTTCAATTGCTGAAATCAATTGCTGAATCACATATCTCGCTCTTCTCTACTCATTTTCCTTACTAGTCGATATCAACATTGGTTTAGACCGTCCTTGGATTCTTGGTACCCAAATACTTATCACCGTTTTTCACGATTGTAACTATTCTGTCATGTCTTTGCTACCCATACCTACACCCACTCAATTCTTGGTGGTGATCATGATTTAATCGCTGTTCTTATGGCCTATATTCCTCCGCAATTATATCTACTTTGGATCCCATCCTATCTTACCATTTTCTTGTCATCGTCTCTCTTCATATTTTACACTCTTCTTTCTCTGCATTACGTACTACCCGTCGACAGTGACAACATTTCGATATTTTTCTTTGTTTCTCTATTAATTGTCTCTCATCTTCGTCTTCGTCATTAACTCTCAAACATCCGGACTATAAATCTCTTCGATTATGAACTATTTTATATGCTCGACAATATTCTTTCATGTCAAATTTTTACTACCCATCGAACGTACTATCCGCCATGGTTTTACATGGAATGTATGCGTTCAAAGTATATTCTAGAACCTACCATTGTTTCATCAAGCGCTCTCCCACTTTTACTTCCATTAATATTTACAGCAACTATTTAGAGCATCGTAAATCTCACCGTTCCCTCCTGCGTGATAAGTCGTCTTTGACCTTTAAAAAAAACAAGCTTCTATCTTCATCTAAATCAAGATCTACCTTGAATACTCTCAGCACTATGTTGTCCCGTTCTACCTATGTTAGCACTCTCAATGTACATAAATTTTCTGTTTCTTCTGCTAAATTATATTAATAGGCTTGTAAGCGCGCCGTTCGCATGCATTTGCCACTTTAAAATAAATTTATCTTTATTATTATTTCTCCTCAAACTAAGCGAGATTTAACTATCCTAGGTATTCATTTTTCTTTTATCTCGTTTTCTTTGCTGGATCTTCGTATGACTGAACTCTTTCATTTTCTTCCTGTATCTGTTGATGGCGTTTCCCGGGTGCTTTTCGCTTTACATAGGAACACATCTCCTAATGATCTTCTTCCTACTTATATACTAAAATCTTTGGTCATTCAACTTGCTACTTTCCTAACATAGTTTAACTCTTCAATTCGTAGTAGCTATTTTTCTCCTACTTGAAAATCTGCATAGTTAGACCATTACTCAAAAAGCATTCCCTTTATCCGTTGCTGCCTTCCTCATATCGCTGGTCTCTAAACTTATTGAGCGTCTTGTGTTGAACCAGGTTAATATCTATTTCTATTCATCCAAACTCTATCGTCTTCTTCAATATGCCTTCCGATCTCACCATTCTACTAAGTTTGACCGAACCTAAGTTTTCTCTAACTTATTTCTTGCTCCTGATAAGAAACTCTTCGGTATCGTAATTTCCCTCGACATTTCTTTTGCTGTTGACGTTGTTGACCATTCCATCCTCCTTCATTGCCTTCACCACAACTATGGATTTTCTTCTACTATTGTACTCTGATTCTCCTGTTATCTCTATGGGCGATCTTTCCATATTTATTCCAATGCGTCTTTCTCTAACCCTTTATTTCTCTCCTGTGGCATTCCTCAACTTTCTATAATCGTACCAATTATTTTCTCTCTTCTCCTTAGCGATCTCTCCAACAGAACATGTGACAATAACTTTTGCATCATGCAATATACTGATGATAATTCTCCTTTACTCTAATTGCCCTGCTTATCTTATCGATGATTCCTCTGCCTTTTCTAAGAATTGTCTTATCTCTATCTCCAAGCATCTTTCATAGCTTCATTTGTATCTTAACCACTCCAAGTCTAAAATATTATGGTCATCCCTTCTTTCCTTTCTGTCTATCCTCCCTTGATATACATATTAATTCGACCGTTCTTCTATTGTTGATTATCTCACTTCCTTTGGAGTTCACTTCGACAACTTCCTATCGATTTCGTCGTTCACAACTAAACCCACTTTTGCAATTTCCTACTTCGCACTCTTTGCCGTATCAGGAGCTTGCTTGATTTTAATAAAGTATTTTTAATCAAGTATTTTAATCAAGTGTCTTCTATCAGTATTTTTGCTTTCTCCTCTAAATCCTCACTATTTCCTCTCCAGTACCTTGTGAATTCCGCCGTGTGTATTCTTGTTCACCTCCGCCGTTTTGATCATATTTTCTCTTGCCTCTTTAAACTCAACTGGCTAACTATGGAAAACCGCATTCTATTCAGTATCCTTTGTATCACTTTTCGACTTCTTTAATCAAATTCCTCTTTTTATCTGCATCTTCCTACCCTTCCTGAAGGGTAGTCCACCTCACATCCATACATCTTCGTTCATATGACTTCCACCTCCCCTTCATACATCTTCGTTCATATGGCTCTCTTATTCGCTATGTACCTTCATTTTTTCAAACTGTGTCCACCGTACCCTTCTATTGTCGCTCCTCTACTATAGAATAAACTGCTTTCCGCCATCAGCTCAACAGCCTTCCTTCCATCATTTAAAAACAGTGTCCGCTCTTAATTAATTATTAATTAAAGAATTAATTAATTCCTTAACAATTAATTTCAATTTTTCACACTCTTTTAAACTGTTCCACACCCTCTCACACATCAACCTATTCACATTGATCACATGATTTTGCTTGTTTTTATTTTTGTTGTTGTAAATTTGTAAATAGTGAACTTGTAAGTTGATGTATATCCACAATAGCCACTTTAATAAACTTATCATTATTTTTGTGTTTTTATACAAAAAGCTGTATTTATACAAAAAAAACTCATTTCATAAACCACAAATACAAAATATGATCATAATTTTTAGTTTAATAGAAGGTTGATTTACTGCCAAATACTGTAAAACAAAAGCAAAAAGTATACTGACTATCAACGAAAAAGGGATGTCGCTAAAGAGTAGTTGTCCATAGCAAAATTACTTTTGTAAGGTCATGACACGTATAAACGCAGATATTACACAATAGCTCATATGTATATACAAAAACGGCATAATAATTGTTTCCATTATGTATGTCGTTCTAATTGAACTATTACTTGCAGTAGATTATGAACCAACCTTAAATATCGAAAGCAACACTATTTTTTGGGTGAGGTTGGCAACTTAGCGTCGCCACTACCAGTGCTAAGAGTATCATAGCCATCCTTAGTTGATAAAATATTATTGTCTGTTGTAGTTGATGACGAAATCGATAATGTTGAGCAATCACTATTAGAAGCAACATAATTATCGATATTTTGAGAAATGTTGGAAAAAATCTTAGCTACTGTATCTTTTGAAATTTTTTTAATAAATTCTAACTCGTCGAGTCCATTTTGTGTGCAATCATTTTGCTCGTGATCATCAACGGTATTAGATAAAGCCTCGTTGCTAGTGGTTTCCTTTTTGGTGTGGCTGTCAAAGTGATCTACAAAAGGAGTGTGCTCCAGGTTTTTATTTATTTTATTATCAAAATGAAGTTCGCTATCACGAGAAGCATGAGACCGTGCCAGAATTGCGTTGTCAAGTGAAGCATTTGTAAATTCATACATATTTGTCGAGATCGGATCAGTGCTATTATCGACGACCCATTGATGATTCTCACCAACTTTTACAAAATCTACTAAAGAATTATAATCGTAAAAGTTTTCAGCTTCTTTATCGTATTCATTGGCAAAATCTTCAATCGTGTATGGCTCTTCGTTTTCACAGTATATCTCGTCGCTCACATTCATCTGCCCAAGACCATCCACACTCTTTTTGCTCAAGACGTCAGCATCAATGCTGGTGTTGCCATCATTAGTTCGAATATTTAAGTTGTGATTTTCAAAGCACCTTTTTATATGTTGATCTATGTGATACAATGAATTCTTTAATAAATGTGAAGTTAAATTCGACTCAGCTGAATTGTTCTCCGATGCATCAGATGTCTCGTAGTGGATCGTTTTTTCTTCGTGACGATTTTCCTTCGAATTCTCAGAGGCTGTTGCGTTAGTCGAAGATATCCTATCTACTCTGCTAACAAATTTTCTGACACATTCGTCGATATTAAGATCAGATGATTCATCTATATCGAATATAAAAGGTCGATGAGGAACTATAGATTCAGCGAGAGGAAGTGCAAAATCATTAAACATGAATACATTTTCTTTCAACATTGCATGAATGCCATCTGGTCTATAATCCATTATAGAATTTAAGTAGGGTAGATCGCGAATGCGCATTACATCGCTGTAGAACGGTGCGCATATAATTGCTAACTCGTCTAATATCAGATCCATTCTATTTTTTACCTTCATTTCTTCTAGAGATGAATAGGTCGTTTTGTTTTCAAGTTCTGGACCAAGAATTTCACTCGGTAGATTGCAGCGTTCGACAAAAAAATTAGAATTTAAGTCACGTGCAACGAAGTCTATTTCAGAGGTGTTTTCTTCAAAGATCGGATGCACCGTCCAATTGGAAGTTGGTTCGCCAATAAAGTCTACATCTAGATGAATCCCAGTGTGTTCAACAAATTTGACTCTATATGGTAAACTGTCATGTATTCGGAAATCACATCGCACTGCTAAATTATTATACCAATGACACAGTTTCTTGCATGCGTTTCTAAGATCCGCATCGTTCCAGTTACTATTGAACACATAAGGAAAATTTTGTTTTCTTTCGTGGTCATTTACCGTACTAGGGTCAGGGAAGAGTATTGGTGCGCTGTAGAAACAATTGCTAAAGTCTCCAAATCTAAGGTATACACATTCTTCTGGAAATCGCTTTGTAGACTTTTTAAGTTCGTCTATGCGACGAGGTCCATCATAGGCGTTAAACGCTTTTTCCAAATTGGCCAAGAAAGATTCCGATGCTTTTGTATGATTCACATCAGGTTGGGATGGTTTAAACGATTCTTTTAGTCTCGAATAGGTGAGCTAAATAAAAAATAAAAATTAACAATGTTACATTAACTATTATTAATTTACATAAAATAGTAACGTACTGTATGTACGTTATCATTGTGCAGTTATAGCGATATGTACGTAACATCAGTGAATATTAGTGTAGATTTTAGAAAATTGGAAATCATAAAAGAAAAAAGAAAAAAGTGAAATTAAAAAGTATTGATTAGTTGATTAATTTAACACACAAATTGCGTTAAACAATTAACGGTCAGAAATCAATTTAATTGTAAAGCTTTGGTACTTCCATATAAAATAAATAATAATTAAAAATTTTGAATAGTTTACTTGCCAACATTCGAGGCAAATATATTTTTCCAGTCGAATTTAAAATATCGTCACTAAAAATTAAAAAGGCAGTTTTTACTAAAATGCACCCTAGAAATTATGCATGCTAAATTATGTATTTACCAAAATCGATCTTATTATATAGGCAATCAATAAAGTAGAGTACTGTTAAGTCACAGAATATCAAAAATCGCTGATTATTTATACCAGCTAGTGGCTTAAAGTGTGTCCAGCTAGTGCTTTAAAACTAATACATTTGTATTTTAAATAAATATAATTCAAAACTAAATTATAATTTGGTATAACATATAATTTAGAACAAATTATCTAATTTAATGTTATAATGAAACTAGGGTTGCTGTTGGCGAGTTTAAAAATGCGTTTCAAATAAGCATGATCGGCGCCTTGGCTTATTGCACCCCATAGTTAAATTAATATCTATTGGTAATTAAAAGTTCAAGGAGATAATTAAAGAATTACCGGACTCGTAAGAGCAGCGATAAGCGATCCACTCTTAATCTTGCGCATAACATCCAAGTATATGGGAAAGTGATTCAGTAAATTTGAGAAAAACAGTAGACGAGAAGTTTCACAGTCTTTGTTACACTTGATTGCAAGCATCCATTGCCACTGTAAAATAAAAACAAAATTTTAACCAAATTCAATAGGATTTACAAAATTTGAAATGAAAACATATTATATTTACAAACATGGAGAAAAATACGGCGTACCGTTAGAAATTGCAATTACAGTATTTAAATTAAAGCATATAAATTATAAATTAAAAGCAGACTTCGTTAAGCAAAAAAGGCTAAAAATCGCTGATTATGTCAGTCAATATTTTAATGTCTTTTTCATCAGAAAATCAATTGTACAGCCAGTGCTGGAAAACTACTGCAATAATTAAATTTTGTGTAATATACGACAGTCTAAAAACAATAAATTATACGCATATCGACTGTAATAAAATGTAGACGATGATGTAGTAATAACACAATGAAATTGTATTATTAAAAGCACTACATATGAACTTAGATTTTATTGGATTTTTATGTTATTTTGGATTCCTATATAATATAGGAATCAAACTTTAAATTCAACCTTTAAGCCCTTTTTATCCATTATTGAATTAATTGTTTCTAAACTAAACTCGTAAGGTAATTTCGATTACCTGGAGATATTAAGTTTCAATTTCTAATATTTTGTATATCATTGTACCTCTCAAAATACTTCGAATTACCACTTTGCTCGAGTGTATGATTGACTTAGCTGTATATTATCGGTATTCATTTTAAAATTAAAATGAATACCGATAAACGGCAGTGTCTAAACGACACTGCAATTACATTTTAAAATTAAAATGCAGTTTTTTTACTAAAACGCACCCTAGAACGCACCCAAAATCAATCTTATTAGATAGGCAATCAATAAAGTAGAGTCCCGTTAAATCACAGAATGTCAAAAATCGCTGATTATTTATACCAGCTAGTGACTTAAAGTGTGTGCAGCTAGAAGTCATAGGACTATGTCCTCCTGTAAACTAAAAAATACTTTAAAGACCTTTTTATGATTCCTACTTTCGCTTAACATTGAAAATTATTTAAAATAAATAGTGCGAAAGTTACGACCGACCTATTCTTAAGAATAGGAAATACAGGTAAAAATAATAGTTAAACATAGATCTTAAATTCCATTTAAAATTACAAAAGGATTGGGAAAAACATTATTCAAATCCTTCTGTAAGGTATTATTTAAAAACTAAAGCATTCCAAGAAAATCCATTTTATCGTTATACTCCTCTATTATTTTCTGATAGTTAAAAACAGCGTCAATGACTTTTCAGACAATAGGATAACGAATGCAGTTCGAAAACTTAAAAGTACTTGCAAATCGCTAGCAATTGTATTATGCGCAATGATGTTGAATTGTAAAACATTCATAAATTGTATACGTTTAAACTTTTTAATATAAAAGTTATTTTAAATGTTTGATAAACATTTGATATGATTAAACACTAGGCAGAGGTTGTTGTTAAACAACGAGTATATATAATTGCAATTCTCAATAATCAGTCTCAGGAATTCTATTTCAAGACGCTATTAAAAATCTGTGTAATTATCGGTAAATTAATCCAGAAAACAAAAACTTCTAATTTATTGAAACAACGCGTTTCGGAAAATTTCTTCCTCAGGTGAAAGAAGAAATTATATATATAATAGTAGTGCACGGATGTGCTGAGTAAACAACGTTCCAGGATTTCTTACAAAATATGGCATTTATATACCGGATGGTCAGCACAGCAATTCGATCTGGTAAAGAGCGCAAGCTTCAGATAATTAAGCAAAGTGTCGGAAACGCCTTCATTCACAATGTCGCACAGGCAACCGAAACGACCATAAAGTGATCGTCTAGAAGTGACATGGTGACTGAAAGTCGTGAATCGAAGTTCAGTGTATCAAGCAACACCAATTAGTATAAATGCCGTATTTCGAAAGAAATCCTGAACCGTTGATTACTCAGCACATCCGTGCAATACTATTATACATGCCGTATCCATTAAGGATTTAACGAGTGCAACGACAATTCAGCAACAACCACTGCCTAGTGCTTAGGGATGGTCCGTACAGCAATTCCATCTGGTAAAGAGTTTAAACCTCAATCAATTAAGCAAAGTGTCGGAAACGCCTTTTTTCACAGTGCCACACAGGCAACCAAAAAGATCAGTGGGTACTTTATTCTACTAATGAGTGTTGCCACGTACTCCATCATTTTGATGCTGAGTGGTCGTCTAAAAGAGACATGGTGATTGAAAGTCGTGAATCAAAGTCCATTCTATTAAGACTTATTAGAGAAAAGGTAATCTCTAATGACCTTCAGAGATGACGGTCATCTTTGGCGTCTAGTAGTGACGGATAGCATGCTAATTGTTGAGTGTGGTTTTTAACATATCGCCGTATTCTCATGGAAAACTGGATCGTTGTTATTAAGCATTTTGGATGCAAATTCTTATAAATACATCCTGTATCCTTTCAAGGATCTAAAGAGCGACGCGATGCAGCGACACGTGAATCGTTTTATATAAATGGAGATGGTCTGATAAGCAAGTTTTATGTCTACAAGGTTTTTGCCACTAACACATTAGCAATTTATCGGAAATGCTCTATATCAAAAGTCACCCAAGCAGCCGAAACGTCATCGAGATGGCTTATACTACTAATAAGCGCTGCCGGTAATCTCTGACGTCCGCCGCGCCCCCTCCTTTATCATATTAAAACACCTCCGTTCACACCTTATCGACACCTGATTCACAGTCTTGTTTTTTTGTGGTCATGTAAGCGTGCGCTGGCACGCATTTGCCACGTTAAAATAAATCCTTTTTTAGTAGTGACGAATAGTATGCTGATCGTTGACTGTAGTCTAGTTAATTACCGACAGCAGCTTTCAACATATTGCCGTATTCCAATGGAAAAATGGACCGTTGTTATCAAGCATCTTTGATGCATCTCAATCATACATATGCCGAATCCTTTGAAATACCCAACGAATGATGCGATGCAGCAACAAATGAATTACATGATATCGATAGAGATGGTCTGATAAGCAAGTTTCCAGTTTACAAGCTTTTTGTTACTGGAACTTAAGCATTTTATCGGAAATAATCTTTATAAAAAGTTACGCAGACAGCCGAAACGTCATCAAGATGGTTCATGCTACTGATAAGCGCTGCCGGTCATCTCTGACATCTAGTAGTGACGAATAGTATGCCGATCGTTGAGTGTGGTTTAGTTAAGTAGGTAAGTACCGACAACAGTTTTCTGTTAATATATTTATAGAATAATAATGTATTAAAAGAACACCATATATATCAAAAACATAAACTAATACTACATACGGGCATGTTCATCAAATGGGGAATTAGCAAAGGAATCTTAGATAAGTTCACGAGCAGCAACCATGCAGATAGTTGAGCGTGAGACAATTTACTTTCATCTTGATGTGAAACAAGTTCTCCAATTATTTCCAACGAAGGCACAAAGTATGCTCCCGTGCCAACGCAAAGTGAAGCATTACAGAGGCACTTCAAAACTAATTCTAACTCAGTAAATTCCAACATATACCGTGCAAATCGTAGTCTGGCGAAAATTACGTTAAGAAGCCGCTGAAAATAGATAATACAGATAAACAATAAACGATCGTGAAATAATTTAATTCAAAATTCTTCATATTAAATCAGTTGTTGATAAATTGTATTTAAAAATTAAAAAACACTAAATCTCTATTAATTATTAAAACAAAACAGAATTTATTTGCAAATGCAAAACCAAATTCATCTAATTGATATAAGTAATCAAACGTATCATCAATGAAGCAAAAACAAATGATGTGATGAATTTGATAAGATTAATAAATAATGATATTTCAATGATAATTAATAGTTATCAATAAATAAAAGATAACTTTTGATAATGCCTAATTCTAAAATAAAATGGTAATGCATCTAATAAATAATGATGTTATAAATAATAATTGTATTGTAAGTAATACGACAAACAAATGTTTTTCATTAAATATTAATAATGATTGTAACTGCAATATCACAGGTGTAGTGTATCTAATACAATGTACATGTGGCTTGCAATATATTGGAAAAACATATCAAATGTTAAAAACTAGGTTTAGGCAACACATATATAATATACAGCGTAATAGTCAAACTATATTTCATAAACATATGAGATTAATAGGACATGATATTAAAAACTGTAAATTATTTATTTTAGAACATATTATCGAAGAAAACATTTCAATATTAAATCAAAAACTATTAGAAAAAGAAGATCTTTGGATTAAAACGCTTAATTCCATGTACCCATTAGGATTGAATGACGTGGTACAAGGAATTGGCAGAAGTAGTATAATACATAATAAACAACTACATTATAATAATCCGGTTAAACGCAAACCAAGAAGTCATGGTGATAAAAGGAATAGGAAAAATAGAGTTAAAAATATTAAAAAAGATATGTATATAAATGAACAATTAGAAATATTAAAACAACTTTTAAGAGATAATAAGCTGAAAGATCTTTATGTAAATATAAGAAGTTTTTCTAAAGATATCATATGTTCAATAAATCAAAGATTAATTAACGAATATGATAGATTGAGTTGTATAATAGACAGTTATTGTAATACAAAATACTATAATCTTGATGAAATAATTGACATATATGTACCCATAATCTAGAATTAATTGAAAATGGTGAATTAAGGAAAATGCTATCAAAAGGGTATAAATATCGATTTAATAATAACAATAGAAATAAAATTTACAATTCATTATATAATGACTTAAATTCTTACTTTGGTGACCTAATTTATAGTAAGTTAAATACATCAAAGATAAATATTTGGAAAACATATATTTGATAAAATTAAAATGAAAATATAAATAACAAACAAATATAAAAGGAAAGATCGAATTAATAAAGATATGTATAAAGAACTTAATAAATTAAAAGATAACTATATAATAACAATTATTGATAAAGCTAGTAATAACTTTGTCTTCATATGCAAAAGGCTTTATTATGATATACTGATGAAAT
Organism: Pomphorhynchus laevis; assembly: GCA_012934845.2. Classification (NCBI taxonomy): domain Eukaryota; kingdom Metazoa; phylum Acanthocephala; class Palaeacanthocephala; order Echinorhynchida; family Pomphorhynchidae; genus Pomphorhynchus; species Pomphorhynchus laevis. The sequence continues at coordinate 17,447 of WNNJ02003616.1, read as the reverse complement.
TACTTAATTATAATGATTTAAATGTAAACGCAACATATAAAGGCAGTGATTTTAGTTTTGAAACAATTATTACAAGCCACTGTACAATAATAAATAAAAAAGGTATAAATGTTGAATCAGATAATAAAACTCTACCTGTATTATATTGGAATCCAAAATTACATAAAAATAAATAAAAACGAGGTTCATATGTAGTGCTTTTAAATATACATTAAAACACCTTTCTGTTTATTTGAATAAATACTTAAAGTAATTAAAGCACAATTCAAAAAATATTGTAGGATAACCGAAATTAATACTGATGTAAAAACTATTTCAGCATTGATTTAATATAGAACACAAAAAAGGAATAAATTTTCAGAATATAAATACGTACGATTTTACTACGCTTTATACAAATCTAGATTTTGCAGATGTTAAATATGCGTTAGAAAAATTAATTAATCTTATATTCGGAAAAAGATATACATATATATGTTATAATAACTATAATGCATATCTAACAAAAATTTAAACCATGAAGTAAATATAAATATATGGATAAAATTGAATTAATAGAATCCTTAAATATTTTGATGAATTAAAATTTTTTAAAAGTAGGGACATCTATATTTAGACAAGTAAAAGGTGTTACAATGGGTGGTAATAGTAGCCCAATTATAGCTGACTTGTTTTTAAGCTTTATAGAATATGAATTTGTTCATAACTGTGTAAAAACTAAATCTAAACTATATAAATATATGAAATATGTTTCGATACATTGATGATATATGTGTATTTAATTCTAATAATTTTTATTCAATTAGTGAGCACATTTATCTAGAAAGCCTTATTCTTAACAAAACCAATATTAATGATAAAGAAGGTGTATATCTAGATATGAACATTAAATTAACATTAACTAAAACTACTATTAATTTATATCGTAAAGATGACATATTTAAATTTACAAGAAACATATTTTTGCATGAGCATTCATGCATACCATATAATATAAAATATAATACATTAAATAATGAAATTTTAAGAATTGCAACAATATGTAATGATATTGGCTTTCTTCAAAATCATTTAAATAATTTAATAGATACATATTTTAAACTAGGTTACTATAAAAATAACATCAAGCAGAAAATAGTAAAATATATAAATCAACACAATAATATGAAGAATAAATTTAAACTCTTAAGTGGCAAATTTTTATGGATGGATAATAAATAATATACTTTGCATTAGAATAAGATACTAGATAGTTATTTCAGAGGAAATACATCATTAGCATGTATTTGGCCCCGCTGCTATGTTGGGTAGAGGAGTTAGGGGCCGAAACCTGATAGCATAGCAGTTCCTCCTGATGACCTCTAATTCTTATTCTGATACAACGTCTGTTATTTATTAGTCAATTCATAAAAATGACGTTTATTTTAAATTTTATTTTTTATTTTTTATTTTTATTTTTTAACTTGATTTAAATTATAGAAAATCTAAAAACCGAGAATAGGCCTTGATAAAGTTTTGGATGAGTTACTATCCCTACACAATTATTGAACCACTCAATCACCCCAACCAATCACGCCTTGGTGTGACTTCAGGAGTAGGGACTTATCTGTTACAGATATTCTTAACTCCTAGGGGCCACTCCCGGGCACCTCCATAAACCACGCGCCACTCTTCACTCGTGTCTGTCAGCTTTTGACAGACAGTCAGAGAAAGGAAGTCGCCACCACAATGCTATTAGCATCCCCGTGCGACATTGCTAACATCAATATTAGCCGTCGAGTATTTTTACATAAAAATAAGTTGATTACATGTCCCAAAGATATGCAGCCGATTTCAATTCAAAACTCCCTAATCTCCATTTACGAAAAAGCGCTTGCGCGTAAAATCCGCGAATATCTAAGCAGGCGAAATTTAATACCACCAGGTTTTCATGGGTACGTAAAAGATTGCTCGGTCCATTCAGCAATAGGTGAAGAGAATTAATGATGTCGTATTAATGCATAATTTAAGTATTTCTGATAGAGATTATATCACTTAGAAAACGAAATCTAAAGTCAGTAATTACATGCCAGCAAAATAAATTAGATCAGTTAACTTTTGCTCTGAGTTATTTGGGATTACTTAAGTTTTGTTCTTCGAACTTGTGTTTCTAAATACATTTATTATCAGTTTATCTGATGTTGTCAGTTAAGCATATTATTAATTATCTACTTGTTTGGAATCCATTGTAAAAAATACGATGTAAATGTTTATAAATAAAACTTAAAACCTAAATCCTTCAAAAATTAAGATTCTAAAAAAATTAATTTCTTTATGTAGTTAGTACTCCTCTTTTTCGTTTCGTATCTGTTTTACAATTTTGTTTTGACATTCACGTAGAATAACTCCGAATAGTCAATCTTTCAATTTCTTAGACATTTGTAGTGAATTTTTGTAAACTTGTGTGGTGATTATCGATACTGGTGCAAATTTCGATTTTTCGAAAGTGCACGTGTGCAATATAAACAACCATTTGAACTGCATCGCCTGAATTAGGTCTGTGAACTTTCGTTCGATATTATAAGAGTGTTCGACAAAGATGGGAGCTATTTACTGATTTTGTCATAAAAGTAATAGTGAAGGAAGCATTTGATTATCATTGTCGACGAGGACTATAAGCCAACCAGATACTACTTTTAAATCACATTTGTTGGATGATTACTTTGTCTGGTGAAAATTACTTTCATGCGCCAGTAGGCGACATTTGGTTTCACGTCAATAAAAAATGTCAATTAATAGGACATGATATTAAAAACTGTAAATTATTTATTTTAGAACATATTATCGAAGAAAGCATATCAATATTAAATCAAAAACTATGAGAAAAAGAAGATTGTTGGATAAAAACGCTTAATTCCACGTACCCATTAGGATTGAATAACGTGGTACAAGGAATTGGCAGAAGTAGTATAATACATAATAAACAACTATATTATAATAATCCGGTTAAACGCAAACCAAGAAGTCATGGTGATAAAAGGAATAGGAAAAATAGAGTTAAAAATATTAAAAAAGATATGTATATAAATGAACAATTAGAAATATTAAAACAACTTTTAAGTGATAATAAGCTGAAAGATCTTTATGTAAATATAAGAAATTTTTTAAAGATATCATTTGTTCAATAAATCAAAAATTAATTAACGACTATGATAGGCTAAGTTGTATAATAGACAGTTATTGTAATACAAAATACTATAATCATACAATAAATGTTAATAATAACAATAGAAAATATACATTAACCATAAACTTCATTAATAAATGTATAGATAACATAAATATAGCCGGACTATTAAATAATTCTAAAAGTAAATAAATAATAGAGTAAGATTTAAGTAAATATATTCCTAAAATAAGGTATAAACTCCTACCATCATTAAGACGAAATATTTGTAATTATAATAAAGAATTGAAATCAATATGTAACGATAATATTAGAAACATAATGGAAACAGAATGCAATTGTAAAAGTCTTAGTTTTGATAAAATAAATGAACATATATGTACCCATAATCTAGAATTAATTGAAAATTGTGAATTAAGAAAGCTGCTATCAAAAGGGTATAAATATAGATTAAATAATAACAACGACAAAAATAAAATTTACAATTCGTTATATAATAACTTAAATGATTACTTTAGTAAGCTGATTAATAGTGAAAGCTCGAATATATCTAAGATAAAAATTTGGAAAGATTATATATTTGATAAAATTAAAAATAAAATGAAAATTACAAACAATTATAAAAGGAAAGATAAAATTAATAAAGATATGTATAAAGAACTTACTAAATTAAAGGATAACTTTATAATAACAACTATTGATAAAGCTAGTAATAACTTTGCCTTTATATGCAAAAAGCATTATGATATACTAATGGAGGTTAATTCTAATGATTTAAATGTAAATACAACATATGAACGTAGTGAGTTGAGTTTTGAAACAATTATTACAAGTCACTGTTCTATAATAGATAAAAAGGGTATAAAGGTTGAATCAGATAATAAAACTATACCTATATTATATTGGAATCCAAAATTACATAAAAATCCAATAAAACCTAGGTTCATATGTAGTGCGTTTAAATGTACATTAAAACCACTTTCTGTCTATATGAATAAAATACTTAAAGTAATTAAAGCACATTTTAAAAAATATTGCAAGGTAATCGAAATTAATACTGGTATAAAACACTATTTCAGTATTAATTCTACAAAAGAATTTTTAGAACAGACAAAAGGAATAAATTTTCAAAATATAAATACATACGATTTTAGTACGCTTTATACAAATCTAGATTTAGTAGATATTAAAGAAGCGTTAGTAAAATTAATTAACCTTATATTCGGAAAAAGATATACATATATATGTTATAATAATTATAACGCCTATCTAACAAAAATTAAACCATCAAATAAATATAAATATATGGGTAACATTGAATTATTAGAATCCTTAAATACTTTAAATCCAAATTATTTAAAGGTAGGAACAACTATATTTAGACAAATAAAAGGTGTTCCAATGGGAAGTAATAGTAGCCCAATTTTAGCTGACTTATTTTTAAGCTTTATAGAATATGAATTTGTTCATTACTGTACAAAAATAAGTCTAAACTATATAAATATATGAAATATATTTTTTTGATATATTATTATTAAAATGTAAATTATTTTTAAATGTAAATATCTTGAAAGGTAAATTACTTTTGGTTTTAATAAAACTTAAAATCAAAAGACGACGAATTATAATAAAACAGTATAACAATCTATTATTACTTGCACTAGTTCTACTATATTACTAAATTAACAAAAATATAATATATAAATAATACTAAAAAACATATTTCAGTCTAAAAAATATTTTATATATTTAAAGAGCATAATTGGCAATTAAGTTTTTATAAACAAAGTAACTTAAAACTTGAAAATCTAAAGGATCTTCATATTTTAAACTTAAAGTTTCAATCTAAAAATTAAAACGTTAGAAACTAAGGATTGTTGTCATTAAATACACAAAAAAAATCTGGTTTACGTTTATGCTCAATGATGAAAAAAAATTTTTACAGAAAATATTACATTTGCTATAATGCATAAATATTAATAAACGGTGATACGGTAATAATTAGAATTTTCTTGTTTCGTTTTAAATTAGTTTATTTTATAAATTGATAAAATAATCATCAATTGATAAAATAATAACGTTTACTGAAAATATCACATTTTCAAAAAATATTAATGGACGAATATTATTTTACATTTGTTACAATATTAATGGACGATGATATCGTAATAAAAAATTTTACCTTTAATTGTGTCGTTTTCAAATAAGATTATTTTATCAATTAAGCAGGGTTGGTTTTTGCAATGAACACTTTTATATGTGCGTATGGGTGGTCATATTCACCGCAAAAGTGCAAAAGCCATATTGTGTCGATATTAGGCTGGGAAAGTGGGTGGTAATTTTTGATATTTTATTATTAGATATATTTAGTTTGATGAAATTATGAATTATACAACATTTCCATGTTTCAATCTGTATAAATTACCTTATTTTTCATTTAAGCCATTTGAGCTAAAGAGAGGAAAGTAGAAATGCAAAAAATGGCAATTACATAATATTCTTTCTAGAATACATAGTATCATTCATTTCGCTTACTATTTTGCAATGTGTCAAGCTCATTTCAATTCTTTGAGCACACCGTGTATTAGCTAAACAATTTCACCATCGTCGTCATAAGATAAGGGCTTTGCAATGCAGCTACATCATCAATATTATTAACAGTAAATTAGATACATGTAAAAAATATGAATTGATCAGAAGCAAATGCTTGTTTATAAAATAAATTGTCGAGTTCTTTACATCAAATATTTTAACGCAAGGCCAACTAACCTTGAATTGGGCTGCACGAGGTGATCTGCAAAGAAAATGAGCAGCAATCAAAGCATTTTCTCGTATTTTGATATTGCTTGAATTGCACATATTTGAAAGTGCTTGAATAAACACATCGTTAAAGTGATTCGAGTCTGTGATAAATATAAAAATCAAGTGTTAAAAAACTAAAAATCAAGAAAATGTCAAAATGGCAGATGGTTTGCCATTAACATAAAATAGCTAGATATCGGTTGAAAAATATCAACAAAGACATAATATACCTGTCAGATGTCTACTAAGGATCAAATACTATCAAAGTTGTGTAACTACGTGGCCACATTGATGAGATCACAATGTAATGATGGGTAGACTTAAGTCGTAACGTCCCCTTAAGGGCAAGTGGTCTGTATTAGGCGCATTCCGGGTTAAGCTTCCCGAAGAAGGTTGTAAAAATGCATGAAGGTTTAAGCTTTCCTGTTCGTGTGTAATACAAAAAAGTGAAGTTAATTCTTTCGGATTTACAACGTCATTATTAGTAGTAGTTAGAGACAGCATTTTTAATTCAATTGTACCGCTCGGTGTACATTATATTTCTAAATTTGCAAAAATGAACGTTGAATTTTTAAGATATAGTGTGAAATTCGTCTTGAAAATTCGATAATCAAGCGATGCGCAGATAGTAAAAAACTACTATCTCGTTGTAAAGAAGTTGATCTGCATCTTAAGATTTTGTACTGAACGACTAATATTCGAGGAATGCACAAAAATAAAGATCAGTGTAAAATCTACATTCATTACGAAGAATAAAAAAATACAAGATGCATTTACCATTAAAACTTTTATCATTTAAAGACAATTAAAAAGGCATAAAGCATTAAAAATTAGGGGTGCTGCATGCTAAACTCGTGGATTTGAAAACCTTAATATTTTTAGAATGGTAGTGCGTAAAGAATTTATATCGAATTTAAAACAAATTATAAAGAAAAATTAAATCAAAAAATTATTACAATCCGAGCGCTTCTTTCTCTTTAAATCCATGAATCTTTTAAATCTATAATCTATCATAATATCATGATATTATCATGATACTATCATGATAATCCATAATATTATCTTTTCTATGATATTAATATTCAACAATATTAATATTAATATTGATATGTTAAAGTTCTCAATGCGAAAATTAGGATGTCGATAGATCAGCAAAAATTGTGTATAAACAATATATTTAAAATACTTACGGGGTTCAACATCCAATCTTTCAGATAACGTGACTAACAAAGGAATAATTAGCTTATCGTCTGTTGAGGCAGATATTATAAGCTGGTCAACCAGGAACTTTGTATTGGCAGACATTCCGCAACCTTCGATTTCATTGTCAGCTAAACAAATACGCATTTTGGCTAATTTAAATTTTATCAAGTTTAGAATTAAGAAAATTTAGCACTTAATATAATAAACAAGATAATTTTAATAGTTAATAAAAGACAGGTATGCTTTTTGTATTTTCACAAAAATCAAACAACAGAATAACTTTATTTTTGACAAATTGCGTGTTTATTTTTTTTATTCTAGGTTGAAATTCGAGACAATAGACAAAAAGCAAGCATTATCTATATTATAGCTAATAATATAAGCAATTATTACTTATATTATATTAGAATCCAAAATAAAATAAAAATCCAATAAAACCTAGGTTCATATGTAGTGCGTTTAAATGTACATTAAAACCACTTTCTATCTATATGAAAAAAATACTTAAAGTAATTAAAGCACACTTCAAAAAATATTGTAGGATAACCGAAATTAATCCTGGTATAAAACAATATTTCAGTGTTAATTCTACAAAAGAATTTTTAGAACAGACAAAAGGAATAAATTTTCAAAATATAAATACATACGATTTTAGTACGCTTTATATAAATCTAGATTTAGTAGATATTAAAGAAGCGTTAGTAAAATTAATTAATCTTATATTCGGAAAAAGATATACATATATATGTTATAATAATTATAACGCCTATCTAACAAAAATTAAACCATCAAGTAAATATAAATATATGGATAAAATTGAATTAATAGAATCCTTAAATATTTTGATATATCAAAATTATATAAAAGTAGGGACATCTATATTTAGACAAGTAAAAGGTGTTCCAATGGGTGGTAATAGTAGCCCAATTATAGCTGACTTGTTTTTAAGCTTTATAGAATATGAATTTGTTCATAACTGTGTAAAAACTAAATCTAAACAATATAAATATATGAAATATATGTTTCGATACATTGATGATATATGTGTATTTAATTCTAATAATTTTTATTCAATTAGTGAGCACATTTATCCAGAAAGCCTTATTCTTAACAAAACCAATATTAATGATAAAGAAGGTATATATCTAGATATGAACATTAAATTAACATTAACTAAAACTACTTATTAATTTATATCGTAAAGATGACATATTTAAATTTACAAGAAACATATTTTTGCATGAGCATTCATGCATACCATATAATATAAAATATAATACACTAAATAATGAAATTTTAAGAATTGCAACAATATGTAATGATATTGGCTTTCTTCAAAATCATTTAAATAATTTAATAGGATGCAATATTTTAAACTCCGTTAATACAAAAATACCATCAAATATAAAATTGTAAAATATATAAATTAACACAATAACATTAAAAATAAATTTAAAATCATTAGCGGAAACTTTTATGGATGGATAATAAATAATATACTTTGTATTAGAATAAGATACTTGATAATAAAATTTTATCAGATGCAATACATCATTAGCATGTATTTGGCCCCGCTGCTATGTTGGGTAGAGGAGTTAGGGGCCGAAACCTGATAGCATAGCAGTTCCTCCTGATGACGTCTAATCCTTATTCTGATACAACGTCTGTTATTTATTAGTCAATTCATAAAAATTGACTTTTATTTTAAATTTCTATTTTAAATTTTAAATAGATATAAATTATTAGATATAAGTTATTTATTATTAAATTTTTCAATTTTGATTAAGCATTATTATCTTATTTTTATTTTATAATTATATTAAATACGTATACCTACTATACATATTTAATAAATATGTATACTAGGTATATATATTTAATAATAAATAATTTTCGTTTTATCGATTTATAAATTTCGTTTTATCTATTTTATCAGATGACTTCATTAAACAAAATTATTTTTTTGGAATTTAAATTTCGGTTAAAGTTTTAATAAAGACATTTGTGAATGTTATCTGTGCTGGAAAATGATTTCTCTTGTTATCAATAAAACAATAAATTTTAAATCATTAAGCAAGTGAATCGAAAATTAATACTGAAAAAACGTCCAAATTGTCTATTAATTTTTAATAAATTATTTATATAATTTATTTTATCGATTAAAATAAACATAAATTGATAGCTAATAGACACTATAATTTCAGATTGAAAACTCGCAGGCCAGTGCATTTTATATTCTATCAACTAAAAATCTAATTATCAAATTAATAGTATGTATTTCAAAAACTATTCGACAACAGTAGATACTTTGCAACAGTTTTTGCTTAAATCATTACTTTGGAGAAGTATAAATTATTAACAGAAAACTGCAAGATACCTGAATTCGGCAGTCACTAATCACTAGAATAAAAGTACTTGATTTTTTGCGATGCTTTCTATATAATAAATCATTGTTTTAATGATGAGTAGTGACCATAATAATATAAAGATAACTTATGTCTTTTAGTGATTATTAGTAAAATAGAGGGCTAAAAAGCATCATGCATGAACATTGCTTATAAATAAATTTATGTCTTACTTTCACGAGTTGTAGTATCATACGACGACGATCCGCCGTTGAAGTTGTTTTGTTTCATAATGGTTGTTTTACGAGAGCGAGTACCTGTAAACATAATTATAGTTAGAACAAATACATACAGTTTTGAGAGAGAAAACAAAACCTTTTAAAAAATATAAACTTATTATAGCTCAATTCAAAGCAACTCGTTTTCAGACCCAATTTTTTTTGTTAAAATAAGACAAGAATTTGTTGTTGCTAATTTGATATGTGCTGTAAATCAAGAAAATATCATAAGTTTGAATTGTTTAGAATATTTTTTAAGAGAATAATGAAACATTAAACATCATGAGGGGAGTATCACTTTTTCAAGTGAGCTATGACAATCGGCAATGTGCTTTTCGTATAAGTTATCAAGTAGTGCAATCAACTACTTATCAATAAGCGTAACCAACGATTAAAGTTATCACTTTCATCATAATCTCGTGATTATTGTTTCTTCTCTTTAATAGGTCAAATATCAAAATACTACTTTTATAAAATTGTTTAGTAGGCACGTTGTTCAAGATCCCACGTCCTAAAATGATAAGCGACTATTGATATACTAAAATCAAATAGTACGTGCAAGTGACTTAAGGGGAATGTATTTTGTTGTTTAGCTTTGAAAGTTAACGCAACTGACACGCTAATTCATTGTATATAATTCAAATGATTTTTACTCAATTAGTCAGAAACTATAAAAAGCTTGTCTGGGCTAAAAACAGAAAATTAAATTTTAATTTGTAATTTGAATGAACGGATTTTGGCTAACATTTACTTTTTAAATGCATAATGCTTTAAAAGCACTCTAAATGTTTAACAAATAATTAAAAAAATCTTTTATTTCAAAGTTATAAATTAAAGACGACTAGTTTTATAAGCAATAAACTTTGAATTAGATAAATACACTAGTATTTATTGAAAACAAATTGAAGGTATTTTAATATTTTTTATCAGTTTACGACGGCATTATGTTAACTTGAGAAAGGAAGGAGTCCATCGATAAAGCAAATCCTGCAAAAGTGATGGCAATAGGAGGAGGATGAACTCGATAGCATTGCAGTAGTCATAACTTCAAAAGAGTTTAAACTCTTCTGATTAGAAGATTTTAACCTCCCTCTAATCATATGTATGTCAAATATACATCACTCAATTTGTAAAAATCAAATTATGATATCATCAAAACAATTAAGTGAATTATTAAATACACTTTCAAAATTGTGATTTGATTTTTGTGGTTTATGAAATACACATTTATTTAGTAAATATAGTATATGTAAAATGTATTGTACAATAAAACGGATATACTCATTAATTTGAAAATAAAATAGCAGTTCGCTACGTTATATTCAGCGTTTATTAAATTACCCTTGCTGTAATTGTACGCCTTGATAGCCAAAGCTAAAGTAGCCATCGATACTGCACTACCACAAAGAATCCATACTAGTGATTGTTTTGATCGAGGAATATAATTTAAACACAATTCCAATATCCTCATGGTTGATTAGGAAGCACACTACCAGAAGAAATACGAAAGAATTCTACAATGTTAACATAAATTACATAATGACAAAAAAAGTAGATGTAGAATCGACCACCATTCTTATATAGATAAAAAAGCAAATACGGTGTTTATAATATTTACTGGCATATCAACTTACAATACAAAAGTTACAGAAGATCAAATTTATTTTCTGATCAAGCGGCTTTAGTCAGTACAAATGCATCAAATATTAATATTAAATTAGTAAACGACAAAGGCCAAATGCCTTAAAACATATTTGCAATGGATAACAACTAATAAGGACACATCGTTCCGATTAAACTGCTACTAAACATGCCATTCTGTAGAAATTGCAACAACAACGATTTTCTTAAATAAAATTAAACGACAGGAAAAATAAGGGAAAAAAGAAAAAGAACAGTCAACAGGTAAGTAACAAGTCAAAGACAATTACGACAATATCTTCCATAACAGTCTTCATCAAAGTTACGGCCTAAAATCCAGTCGGATCTGATGCCTCCAGCCAATCCAACACACCACTCTTCGACTGAACAACCCGGGGTCTTTCACCCCCCCCGAAGAGTCCAATCGAGGCGAACTATGCTAGGTAAACGAGAGATGAGCAGCTTGAGATACCTTAGTCTTTGCTCAGGGAGACGTCCTCTAGAGAATAAGATCAATCCCGAAATAGCCCAAGTGCCCCAGAGGCGCACATGGGTTTTCCATTTAGATGACATATGCTGGGCCTGTTTCAGAGCCCACCTAGCTCTATTCATGATACCTTTAAGTCTATTCAGGTTAGCTTTCGCCGACCAGTTCACCGTAACGGTGAACCCCAGGTATTTTACTCGACTCGTGAAGACAGGGAGTGGTTGATTAGTCAAAATGGAGGAGAGGGCAGAGAGTGCTAATCTCTTGAGCTTTTGCTTTGTTGCAGGAGCACCATGAAAGACAACCACCTGCGATTTGGCGGAGTTAAAAATAAGATTGGACTTGGGTAACTGGTCTTTTAATCTTAAAAAGAAACGGATGATGTCCGAGACTACATCGCTGCGCCTGTGTCCAGAAAACAGGGCTGTGGTATCATCAGCGTATTCCACTAGACGTTGTTCGCGTTTAAATAATTTAAAGAGATTAATGGAAGCAGCAAGATATAGTATTGGAGAAAGAGGGGAACCTTGAGGCACACACGTAATAGTGTGGAACTGACGCGCATCACGGTCGTCTTCATAATAGAATAGCTTGGTGTATAGCAGTATTCCCACCCTATTAACAATTCTCGCAGGCAACCCGAGGGACCTTAGAGAAGAGATAACAAAGGGAATAAAGATGCGGTCAAATGCAGCAGAAAAATCAAGGAAAACAGCCACAGCAAGTTGATGGCTATTATCCTGACAGAACTGATGCACTTCACCTACAGCTGAATGGACCGAGCGACGTTTGACGAACCCATGGAAACTTACTGGGATTAAATTTCGCCTACTTAAATGATCGCGGATTCTACGCGCAAGCGCATTTTCGTAGATCGATATGAGGGAATTGTGAATCGATATGGGCCGCAGGTCTTTAGGGCATGAGACCGGATTATTTTAGGTAGAAATATACGTCTACTAATGTTGATGCCGGCAACATCAGATGGGGCGGCTAATAGCATTGTTACGGCCACTTCTCTTCTTTGATCGGCTGTCAAAAGCTGACAGACACGAGAAGAGAGTGGAGCGACGGATTTGGAGGTGCCCGGAAGATGCTTCTACGAGTCAAGAATATCTGTAACAGATAAGTCTCTATTCCTGAAGTCATCCCAACGCGGGATTGGCTGGAGTAATTGAGTGGCTTCATAATTATGTAGGGATAGTGACCCCTCCAAAACTTTTATCAAGACTTATTTTACCAATCCAACCCAATGCCCTATCTCTCAGACAAACTTCTCCTTCTTGAATATCTTTCAGAAAGAAAACAGGGCTGGACTAAGAAAAGCAATGCTTGCCCTATAATTACACAGTTGGAACCTATATCTAGTGCTCCAATATTCTTTCGAGAGAGCTTGTCTGGCAGAAGCAGAGAGATTGGGAAGACGTAGCAAGTATGCCAAGGTCTCAAGTTTTGTCGGAGTGGGACTGAAAATACGACCTTTATAGGTTGTCGAAAGTATCACGGTAGCTTGCGAAGAGAGGTCGGAATTAAATTTGGTTAAACTCTCATTCCCAATTCGGGGGAAGCGTTAGATAGCTGCCTGAGAAAAAACCACTATAATCGAGTCAAAGTGGAATCTCTTTCGAAGCAGCGTATCCTTTTCTATCCGTCAGTGAATTAGATCATGAGAGGTGAACAGATGTTGTCGCGACTGCTCCGTACAGAAGGGTTTCAATAACCACCTCTCATGAAGCAGTAATAAGTCGAGGAGTGAGTTCGTTGAAGTGCAATGAAAGGTAGTGGACGGTGGTTTTTGAATAGGATAACCGTTCTTGCCTCTGCGAAGTGCATCATTAATCCAACGACCAGTTCTGTCATTGAAGTCACCTAGTACAATGTCGTAACCACTGTGTATTATCCTATCCGGGTGGTCACTGTTCTTGTGAATTTTCCCTGGACGAATGTAGACATTGGCTAGACTAAGGCGTTTACCGTACTTACGGAGTGAAACTACAAAACAAGACAGGGCTGGACAAGAATAGTTTAATAAGAGGGTAGATCTTAAGGAGAATTTAACTAAGGTAAAGAGTCCTTGAGAAGAAGCGGAGTGAGGTGGAGTTATGTACGGAGTATAGTGGGTAGAAATGTGCTTAGGAATGAATCGAGTAATGTCCTGGGGGAGACGGATGGACCGCGTCTCCTGAAGGACTATAACATCTGCATCTCTACAAGATAGAAGTCTAAGGGCATAAGCTCCACCCGAATTCCACTGAAGGATATTAAGTAAAAAAGGCTCAGGAGTACTCTGCATTGTGTTAGGTTAGCTGGGTAAGATTGCCTCATCCCTAGACGGAGCTAGGGGCGGAAGTGTTTCCCCTTCCTCCACCAATGCTGCCCAGAGTGGGCACTTGCCCAACGGCGATATCTTCATTTCCCATGATTGAGGCGCCTCTTTGCTTCATCAATTTGCCAACTTTTACAAGGGGAACTGTGCGGGCAGACGCCCCCCCCGTTTCTTAAAATGTGGCATCGTCAGTTCCGGCATCGTCGTCTTAGGAATATTTGTAGTTCGAATTAGGGCGGATACGAGAGTGGGCATCATACGTTCCATTTGACTTAAACTTAATTTTTTATTTTCATCCATCAACTGGGTGATGTCTTTGTTAGACATTCTGTCAGTAGCGGTAACGGAATAAGAATCAGTAGAATATCTTGGATTCTATGGTTCTTGGCTCGCGAAGGTTCGTTGATAGGATTTGAAGTGCCTGCATCTCCTGGATGCAGGCACTTCTCAATCTTCCTTTTGGAAGATTTTCAAGAAGGAGAAGTTTGCTTGTTGGAGGGATAGGGCCTTGGGTTGGATCGGTAGAATTGGCTTTGATAAAGTTTTAGAAGAGTCACTTGCCTTACACAACTATGGAGCCACTCAATCTCCGCAACCAATCCCGCCTTGGGGAGACTTCAGGAGTAGAGACTTATCTGTCACAGATATTCTCAACGCCTGGGGGCCTCTTCCAAGCACCTCCAAAACCGTCGCTTCACTCTCTTCTCGTGTCTGTCAGCTTTTGACAACCGATCAAAGAAGGGAGGTGGCCATCACAATGCTATAAGCCACCCCATCTGATGTGGCCGGCATCAACATTAGCAAGAGAATTTTTATTCCAAAAAAGTTTCCGGTCTCTTGTCCTAAAGACCTGCGGCCCATTTCGATTCAAAATTCCCTCGTATCGATCTACGAAAAAGCGCTTGCGCGTAGAATCCGCGATCATCTGATTAGGCGAAATTTAATCCCACCTGGTTTCCATGGGTTTGTCAAAGGTCGCTCGGTCCATTCAGCAGTTGGTGAAGTGCATCGGTTTTGTCAGGAGAACAGTCATCAGCTAGCTGTGGCAGTTTTCCTTGATTTTTCCGCTGCATTTGACCGCATCTCCATTCCCTTTGTTATCTCTTCTCTCAGGTCCCTCGGGTTGCCTGCGAGAATTGTTAACAGGGTGGAGATACTGCTGTACACCAAGCGATTTTATTATGATGACGACCCTGATGCGCGTCAGTTCTACCCTATTACGGGTGTGCCTCAAGGTTCACCACTTTCTCCTATCTTATATCTTGCTGCCTCAATTATTCTATTTAAAATATTTAAACGTGAACAACGTCTAGTGGTGTACGCTGATGACACCACAGCCCTGTTCACTGGACGCAGGTGCAAAGACGTAGTCTCGGACATCAGCCGCTTCTTTTTAAGATTAAAAGACCAGTTGCCTAGATCCAACCTTATTCTAAACTCCGCTAAATCGCAGGTGGTTGTCTTTCATGGCTCCCCTGCAACCAAGAAAAAACTTAAAAGACTAGCACTCTCTACGCTCTCCTCCATATTTGCCTCCGAACCACTCCCTGTCTTCACAAGTCGAGTAAAATACCTGGGGTTCACCGTTACGGTAAACTAGTCGGCGAAAGCTGACCTGGATAGACTCAAACGTATCCTGAAGAAAGCTAGGTGGGCTCTGAAACGGGCCCAGCATCTGTCGTTGAATGGGAAAACCCAGGTGCGCCTTTGGGGTACCTGGGCTATCTCGGGATTAGTCTTCTTCTCAAGAGGACGTCCCCCAGAGCAAAGGCTAAGGTTTCTTAAGCTCCTCGTCTCTCGTTTACCCAACATCGTCCGCACCGATTGGATTCTTCGGGGGGTGAAAGACCCCGGGTGGTTCAATCGGAAAGCGGCGTGCTGGATTGGTTGGGGCTCAGATCCCCATTGATTTGAGGCCTTAATAGGAAGAAGACAAAGAAATTGTTGACCTATTTTTTCTGTTGACTGACTGTTTATTTTTTTTCTAACGGACTTCTTGTTAAACGACACTTCCATTTATGTATTTTTATTAATAAAGTCTTATTATTATAAAGAAACTGCTGTATAAATTCATTGTGGACATTCGCTACCCAGGGAAATAAAGCAAATGACCGTGGACAAATGCCTTCTCCTGCTGGAACGGGAGGTGGAAAGGGCGACCTTTCCGCCTCTGGTTCCGACTAGTCGAAAGGCATCCCACTCCAGCTAAACTAATACAATGGGAATTAATCAAGATCCTTTTTCACTGCACATCCTTCAGTGGAATTCGAAAGGTGCTTCCGCCCTTAGCATTTTATCTGGTAGATATGCAGATGCTATAGTCCTTTAGGAGACGCCGTATATTCGGCTCCCCCAGGGCATTACTCGCTTTATTTCTAAGCACATATACACCCACTATATTCCGTACATAACCCCACCTCACTCCGCTTCATATCAAGGTCATATAACCCTAGTGAAGAGCTCCTTAATATTATCCCCATTGATACACTATTCTTGTCCAGCCTTATCTTGTTTAGCTATATCACTATGTAAAAACGCTAAACGCATCAGTATAGCCTATATATATTGAAAGTGCGAAAAATCGCTTGAAACTGTGATCCCGAAGCCAAAACTGGCTACGATTGATTTTAAATCCATATGCTGCTAAATAACTATACTTTAATCATCAGCTCCATCAGTCTAATGTATCATTCCGAGACGCTCCTAACCACCCAGCAGTCATCGTCAGTCGGATGAAGTGGTTAGGATGCGTTTCGACTGCTTTTGTGATAACTGTAAAGACACCAGCAATTCCTCACGATGCTAGACGAAACTCAGGTGCATAAAGCGTTTTTACTGGCTTGTTGCGTGTGTGGACCTTCTAGTTATTCTTTATATGCACAAATGCGTATCCGTTGGTTACGAGGGCACTGAATCTCTCACAGGATTCCGAAAGGAATACGTTTTTTATATATTGATAGTGCGAAAAATCGCTTGTAACTGTGGTCCAGGAGCCATAATTGGCTACGATTGATTGTAAATCCATGTGTGCTGCTAAATAACTGGACTTTGATCATCAGCTCCATCAGTCTAATGTATCACTCCGAGACGCTCCTAACCACCCAGCAGTCATCGTCAGTCGGATGAAGTGGTTAGGATGCGTTTCGACTGCTTTTGTGATAACTGTAAAAACACCAGCAATTCATATATGTATATATAC
>WNNJ02003615.1:0-107264 GCA_012934845.2 Pomphorhynchus laevis | reverse complement strand
AAAGAGAAGAAACTGATTTTCACTCACCATCAACCAGACAGTTGATTGACGACGATACTCTTTTACGGTTGTTAAGTAGTTGAAAAAGTCACTTTTGATCAACATGAGACAAGGAACATATGGCAGCAATGAATTGATGCTTCTTCTGACGTTTAAGAGAAGTTATCCTGTTCCGAGCGGTAGTATAAAATCTGAATGATCCGAGTCCACGCTTAAATAGTAGGAATGCATGATCATGTTCTCTGACAGCTCGCTTCAACTCACTCTCAAACCATTTGGGTTTGGAGGATTGTGGTTTACGTGTTACGCAAGTGGAAAATGCATGAAGTAGATTAATTAATGTTGTGTGGAGGAATGACTAGGCTACATGAACACTGACTGTTCTAGCACAAGGCCATCTTACTAGGCTCAGCATTTCACCAATTGTATCGTAATCCGCATTAATAACACCAATCATTTTCTTAAAATTGACCAGACACGAAATATGACCAGGTAGGATGATACGTAAAGTGCAGTGATCGCTGGAGCCTAATGGCGGACCGCAACTTAATGTCTCGACGACATAATCATTGGTACATAGGCATAAATCTAGCAGGGAATGACTTTTTTACGAATACGAGTATTACAATGGACAAGCTGACAGAGTGTGAGCTCATTGAATACATCAAGTAAGGATGATGAGTCTTCATCACACCCCTGGGTCGCTGTATAAGAGACCTAATCGATATTTAAAGTTTTAAGATCTCCGCAGATTAAGGTATCCACATCTTCGGAACAGTGATGTTTCAACGACTTGATGATAAGTGGTATTTTTGATCGAGGACTACGATAAACAATACAAATGCGATAGCGTTCCTCCGTCACATCAATCCACAAAAGCTCATTTCTATAATCGTCAAAACATGACTCTATTACGTTATAAACAAGGTTATGACGTATATAAGCAGCTACACCGTCACCTCTAGAGATTTTCCGATTACAGCGAACTATCGTATAATCGTAAATGCCGATTTCAGAATCCAGAATATTACAATTTAACCAAGTTTAAGTGAAAAACAGCATGTCGAGATTTTCATGATGTACTATTGCTTTGATTTCATCTAACTTGTTAAACAAACTTAAAACATTTGAATAGAGTATGTAAATGCCAGCTTTGGTAGATGTACAAGGAAACTTGTGAGCATTTGATTTTTGAGAATTCATACAATTGAACGAGGATAAATCCGGATGATTGACCGTTAGTAGCGAGTTACAGAGTCTACAGTTGAGTTGGGAATGCGTGCGACACAGTATGTTCGATATCCCGTAACGAAATGTCTCGATAGCTGTTGATAAAAATCGAGTGGATACACTGCGTCGCACAACCTGAAAATTTCGGATTATAAGTTTTTCTTCACCTTTCATTCGACGCTCGGCCATCTCACGTTTGACAGTAAACAACAGTTTTCTGTCCTCTGAAGATAAATCTTTCAAAAGACGAATACTCAAACCTCTTAGAAGATGAATGTTACGTAGTATAAGTGAACTCATTACGGTGGAGGCAAGAACAACTTTGAGTAAACGAGGTCGACTATCTGATTCTTTTTTACCAAGGCGAAATAAATTTACTACACGCAAATCCTTTCGAACTGTGGCAGAGTGTTTTGCAAAACACATGAGAAGATTGATTTAACTACATCGACATCATGCTGAATACTTAAGTCATTGTTAAGTCATCGAAATGAGCCGCATATCGTTAGGGCACGAAATCGATTTATTGTTTGGTAAAAATATTTGTCGGCTAATGTTGATGCCTGCAAAATCGGATGGGTGACTAGTAATATCGCAATGGCGATCCTTTTTCTCTGACTGGCTGTCTAAAGCTGGCAAACCTGAGTGGAGAGTGGTGCATGAGATTTGAAGGTGTCCGAAAATGGCCCCAAGAAGTTTAGGATATATGGAACAGATAAATCCCTGCTCCTGAATCCACCCCAAGGCGGATTGGTTGGGGATTGAGTGGATCCATAATTATGTAGGGATAGTGACTTTTTCTAAACTTTGTCAAGGCCTATATTACCGATCCAACTTAAAGATTTCTCTTTCCAGCAGACAAACTTCTCCTTGGATATCTTACAAAATGAAGACTGAGAAGGGTTAAGGCGAGCGATTCTCGTCCTATCTTTACACAGCTGGAACCTATATCTAGAGCTTCAGTATTCTTTCGAGAGGGCATGTCTGACGGAGAAAGATAGATTAGAAAGGTGTAGCATTCGTGGAATTGTATATGCGACCCCTATAGGTAGTCGAAAGATTCGTGGTAGCTTGCGATGAGAGGTAGTAATTGAATCGGGTCAGACTCGAATTTCCTACAACAGGGAAGAGTTGAATAGCTGCCTGGAAGCATGCCACTCTGATTGTATCAAAGTGGAACCTTCTTCTAAGCAACGTATCTTTTTCTAATCGTCAACGGCGTAAGTCGTGTTAGGTGGACAGTTGTTGGCGCGACTGCTCAGTACAGGTAGGCTTTAGCATCCATCTCTCGTGTAGCAGTAGAATGTCGAGGAGAGAATTTGTTGTAACGCAATGAAAGGGGGGGGTGGTTTATGTATAAGATAGTATATCCAGGCTATGCGGAATGCTGCATTAATCCAACGACCAATTCTGTCGTTAAAGTCAGCAAGTAACAAGTCATAGCCGCTACCTAATATACGATCCAGGAGGTCACGGTTCTTGTGATTTTCTCCTGGACAGATATATACATTGGCTATGCTGATACGTTTACTGTTCTTGCAGCACGATATCGCTAAACAATATATGAAAACGGTTCGTAATACTTCCCATTGCGATAGTAGAACCGGAGTGGGTAAGCCCCCTCTAGTTGGAACCAAAAGCGGTAAAGTTGCCCTTCCCACTTCCGACCTCAACAGAGAGAGTCATTTGCCCACGGGCATTATCTTTATTTCATATTCAGCCGCAACTTCCCAAGTTTTACCTTTCTTAGAAAGGCGGATAAATGACGGGTTGTGAACATAGGCGCACTTTTTCGATCACGGGACGGTAGCTGTTTGGTCTTGGTGTGTGCTGTATATTGTGTTGATTAAAAACGTGAATAAGTCCTCCATCTTCTTGGTTGTTGCTTGACTCTTTGCATCAATCAAACTAATTATGTCTGAGTCGGAGAACCTATTACTTGCGTCTGCAAACGAATTGAAGGATGTGTTGTTGGAAACAGTACAGTGTCTCTTTTGATATTCTTTGAAGTTACGGCATTTGCGAGACCGTGAATGATGGTCCCCACTACAGTTCGAGCAGAGCGGGGGGTCGATGCACTTTCCTCCTTTTAAGTGATTGGGATCAGTCGAACCGCAACCCCTACAGGAGGGAGTGTGGTAATCTGACCCCTAATACCTCATTCGTGGCAGCAATTACAGCTGGGGGTAGGTCAAGCTATCAGTATTAACCAGAATGCATAAGAAGTTATGACCCAGAAACATTTTGCATTTGGATTTTGATATAATTTTGGCGTTATCTACTGAGATTGGACAGAATGCAACTGGGAGGGGAAACCATTCCTCCCATTTATGAATCGAACATTTGAAATTTTAAATAGATTTTCAAGTGTTTTGAAATCGTCGTTGTCAAGGTCAAGGTAATGTTAGAGATTATAACACACACTTGTATCAGTTTGAAATTAATTACCCTAAACTGAGACATTTTCATTGAAATATTTTTAGTAGGCAATAGTAATGTCGGGGAAAGAGAAGAAGACTCGTACCTCCGACTCATTATCTTATTGAGTTGAAAATAACTATATCCTAGTACAAAACAGTGAATTTTTGTCAAAGACTGTTGAATACTTTTTGTCTCTCAAGAGGTGATTTATACTTAATACTGATTAAATTTTGGAGCTTATTCACTGGAGAAGTTCTCCTTGTATCGATGATAATTAGAAATCAAATTTTACTGACCTTGCTTGTAGGAATAGAAAATATCCCTGTCTTCATAAAAAATAATAGACATTCCATTGGAATTTCCGATTATTTTGCTCTTGATTTCGTTGTTTTTCAATGAATAAATAAATAAAGGTTTTCTTAAAAATTATAACATAAGTGAAGAAGTTCAGAAACAAAACACAAAAACAGTCAGGCAATATTTATAATCATCATCCGTATATTTAATTGTCTTTAACTTATCCTACGGCCTCAGGTCGGATGGGATCTGAGCCCCACAGTTAATCCAACACGCCGCTCTTCGACTGAACCACCGGGGTCTTTCACCCCCCCCACACCCGAAGAGTCCAATCGAGGCAGACTATGCGGGGTAATCAAGATACGAATAGCTTGAGAAACCTTAGCCTTTGCTCTGGGGGAGGTCCTCTAGAGAATAACACTAATCCCGAGAAAGCCCAAGTGCCCAAGAGGCGCACCTGATGTTTCCCTTTCAATGACAGATGCTGGGCCCGTTTCAGAGCCCATCTAGCTCTCTTCAGGATACGTTTAAGTCTATCCAGGTCGGCTTTTGCTGACCAGTTCACCGTAACGGTGAACGCCAGGTATTTTACCCAACTCGTGAAAACAGGGAATAGTTGATTAGTCAAAATGGAGGAGAGCGCAGAGCGTGCTAATCTCTTAAGTTATTGCTTTGTTGCAGGGGCGCCATGAAAAACAACCACCTGCGATTTCGCGGAGTTTCAAATAAGATTGGACTTGGGTAACTTGTCTTTCATTCTTGAAAAGAAACGGCTGATGTCCGAGACTACGTCTTTGCACCTGGGTCCAGAGAACAGGGCTGTGGTATCATCAGCGTATACCAATAGACGTTGTTCGCGTTTAAATATTTTAAAGAGTTCAATAGAAGCAGCAAGGAACAAGATAGGAGAAAGAGGGAATCGTTGGGACACACCTGTAATAGAGTAGAACAGACGCGCATCAGTGTCGTCTTCATAATAGAATCGCTTGGTGCACATCAGAATCTCCACCCTGTTGACAATTCTCGCAGGCAGCCCGAGGGACCTGAGAGAAGAGATAACAAAGGGAATGGAGATGCGGTCAAATGCAGCAGAAAAATCAAGGAAAACAGCCACAGCAAGTTGATGACTATTCTCCTGACAAAACTGATGCACTTCACCTACTGCTGAATGGACCAAGCGACCTGTGACGAACTCATGGAAACTTGCTAAATTAAATTTCGCCTACTCAGATGATCGCGGATTTTACGGCCAAGGGCTTTTTCGTAGATCGAGACGATGGAATTTTGAATCGATATGGCCCGCAGGTCTTTATGACATTAGACCGGATTGTTCTTTGGTAAAAATATTTGTATACTAATGTTGATGCGGCCACATCGGATGGAGCGGCAAATAGCATTGTGACGGCTACTTATCTTCTTTGTTCGGCTGTCAAAAGCTGACAGACACGAGAAGAGAGAGGAGCGACGGATTTGGAGGTGCCTGGAATAGGCCCCTAGGAGTTAAGGATATCTGAGACAGAAAGATCCCTACTCCTAAAGTCTCCCCAAGGCGGGCTTGGTTGAGGTGATTGAGTGGCTCCATAATTATGTAAGGATAGTGACTCCTCCAAAACTTTGACAAGACCTGTTTTTCCAATCCAGCACAATGTTCTATCCTTCCAACAGACATACTTCTCCTTGAATATCTTCCAGAAGGAAGACTGGGCTGGATTAAGGGAAGCAATGCTTGCTATATCCTATCCCAGTTGGAGCCTATATCTAGTGCTCTAATATTCTTTCGAGAGAACTTGCCTGGCAGAAGTAGAGAGATTGGGAAGACGATGCATATACGCTAAGGTCTCGAGCTTTGTCGGAGTATGCCTGAAAATAGACCTTTGTAGGTAGTCGAAAGTATCACGGTAGCTTGCGAAGGGAGGTAGAAATTAAATTCGGTTAGACTCTGATTAACAATTCGGGGGAAGCGTTGGATAGCTGCCTGAAAGAAAGCCACTCTGATAGAATCAAAGTGGAATCTCCTTCTAAGCAGCGTATCCTCTTCTATACGCCAGTGAATCAAGTAATGAGAGGTGGACATATGTTGTCGCGACTGCTCCGTACAGTGGGGTTTTAACAACCACCTCTTATGGAGCAGTAATAAGTTGTGGAGTAAATTTGTTGATGTGCAATGAAATATGGGGAACGGAGGTTTGTGAATAAGATAACCGTTCCGTAGCTAATTACGGTATTCCAGTGGTAGTGTTATATGTCGGGGTATTATTTTGGGGTATTATGTCGGGGTATTATTTTGGGGTATTATGTCGGGGTGTTATTTCGGGGTACTATGTCGGGGTACTATGTCGGGGGTACTATGTCTGGGTACTATGTTGGGGTATTATTTCGGGGTATTATGTTGGGGTATTTTGTCGGCGACTATGTCGGGGAGTATGTTGAGGTATTATGTTAGGGTATTATGTCGGGGTATTATGTCGAGGTATTATGCCGAGGTACTATTTCTAAGTATTATGTCGGGGTATTATGTCGGGGTATTATGTCGGGGTATTATGTCGGGGTATTATGTCGGGGTATTATGTCGGGGTATTATGTCGGGGTATTATGTCGGGGTATTATGTCGGGGTATTATGTCGGGGTATTATGTCGGGGTATTATGTCGGGGTATTATGTCGGGGTATTATGTCGGGGTATTATGTCGGGGTATTATGTCGGGGTATTATGTCGGGGTATTATGTCGGGGTATTATGTCGGGGTATTATGTCGGGGTATTATGTCGGGGTATTATGTCGGGGTATTATGTCGGTTATTATGTCGGGGTATAATGTCGAGATAATATGCCGGGGTGTTTTGTCAGGTTATCATGTCGGATATTGTTATGTCAACTATGTCGGGGTATTCCGGAGGCAGCTAAGTACAAGATATGTGATAAGGGAACCTTGATGAACACCAGTAATTGGGTGGAATTGTCGCGCATCAAGGTCATCGTCATAATAGAAGCTCTTTGTATATAACAGTATTTCCAACCTGTTGACATGCAGCCCAAGGAACCTAAGTGATGAAATAACAGATTTAATGAAAATAAGGCCAAATGCAGTGTAAAAATCGAGAAAAACAGTCACAGATAATTGATAAGCGTTCTTCTGGCAGAACCGATACACTTCACCAACTGCTGAGTGAACCGAGCGTCCACTAATATATCCATGAAACCAATGTGGGATCAAATTTCGCCCGACTAAATGATCACGGATTTTACAAGCAAGCGCCTATTCGTAAATGAAAATGAGAGTTTTGAATCGAAATAGGCCGCAGATCTTTAGGACATGTCACCGGATTTTTTTGGATAAAAATATTCTTGTAGCATTAATACCAGCAATATCGGATAGTGAGCTAACAGCATTTTTATGGCGATATTTTTCCTCCGACTGTCCGTGAAATGCTGACAGACACGAGTTGATATTGGTTAATGCGATTTGAAGAAACTTGGTGAAAGATTTTGGAAGTTCAGGATATCTGTTAAATAAATTTCTACTCCTGAAACTACATCAAGAAGGGATTGGTTGCAGTGTGGAATGGACTCCGTAATTGTGTAGTGAAATCGACTCGTCTAAAACTCTGTCCAAACCTACGGTACCAATTCACCTCTATGTGCTTCTAATCACAAATTGATGTATCTTGAAAATCGTTCAGAATGAATAGTGTGAAGGTTTATTACAAGCAATGCAAGCCCTATCCCTACTCAGTTAGAGTTTATAACGAGAACTCTAATATTTTTTCAACAGAAATGCATATATGAGTCAGAAAGATCGGGAATATGTAGCATTTTAGCAAAGACTTTAAGTATTGTCGGGGTTAGATTGAAATTGCGACCTTTATAGATTGTCGATAACATTCCGGTAGTTAGCTTATATAGGTAGAATTAAATCTGGTCAAATTCGCATTTCTAATAACGGGAAAAAATCCGATAGCTGCATGGAATAAGGTCACTGATTAAATCACAGTGGTATCTTCTTCGAAGTAAGATATCTTCTTCTAACCTTCATCGAAGTAGGTCGTGCAAAGTGGACAATTGTTGACGGGACTGTTCAATATAGAAGGGTTTAAGAAACCACTTCTGATGATGCGTTAGAATATCGAGGAGATGGTTGGTAGTTGTGCAATAAAAGACGGAAGGTGGGATATTAATAAAGTAATCGTTCTTTGTTCTGCGGAATGCGGCTTTGATCCAGCGACCAGTTCTATCCTTGAAGTCATCAAGTATCATGTCATAACGACTACCAACTATTCGATTCAGAAGTTAGCGATTCTTATGTATCTTCCCTGGTCGAATACATATTGGCTAAACTGATTCGCTTACTGCTTTTTTTGCATAGTTTTACATATAAACAAGACAGAACAGGACATGATAAATTTAATAGAGGTGAATACCTTAGTGAACATTTAAGTAGGGTTACAAGACCTTTCGTATCGATTTAGTTTATTAAAAAACAATGACGCCATTATCTCTACCATGCAGAAGAAGAGCAGAAGCATCTCTCAAATTTCACTAAAGAATGCTTAGTGAAAAAGGATCTTGACTACTTCCCATTGCGTTGGCTCACAGCGGGCAAGAAAACTCATTAGTTGGGTTCGGACGCAGGAAGGTCACCCATCATGTTATCATCACTCCCAACTGTGGGGATGTCTATCTCATGTGTTTTAATGATAGTTTTGCTTGTGGGAATATCATAATATTTCTTTTGCCCACTTACTAGCCTTTTTGACAATTGGATGGCGTTCGAATTGTTACTATCAGCAGGAATCAAAAATTCGAATATTTTGTTTGCATCAGAGGGTGTTGGAACTTTGACATTTTTTGTAGTTTAAATAGACATAAGAGTAACTTCTTTATCCTATTCTCCATGTTCTTAGTGTGATCAGCCAACCTTTTATCAGCAAAAGAAGTTATTTCTTCGTAAATTGACAGGTTTGACCTTGAGGAAAAATGACAGTATCAACACGGAATCTGGCTTTGAGTCCTTGAGATGGTGTCAAAAGTACTATTTCTAGGAGAGCTTGCTTTTTATTTCAGAATAAAAATGTCATTCCCCATAATTGCTGAAGTTTAGAGTTTTAGATTGTGGGTAAGTTCCATCAGTATGGTATTGTAAATTTGTACAGTATGAACACGATTAATGGTTAATGTACGTATATTACTATTAAATACAACAGCAGCAAAAGAGCGTAGAGCTCGTACAGGCTGGGTACAGGGTAAAAAGCAAATATCAATGAAAATCCGATTGTTCTAAGTTAGTAGTACATTCTTTAGACTTTTCTTGAAGGACAAAATACTAAAGGCCGAAACCACTTGACTTGGTAGCTTATTCCAGCCTTTCCACGTTCGATTGGCAATTGTGTTAAATCTTCTTCGTGGACGAATGTGGGTCTTCAACGTGAGGTGATGTCCCCTCAATCTGTTTGAATTTCGAAGTTCATACAGTTTACGACAAACATGTTCCTTCTTCCCTTTTGAACATTAGGCGGTGTTTTCACAAACATTAAATCAGACGACTTTAAAGATTTATTCACTGTGGTCACACCAAGTGCGTGGAGTCGAAAAATGAATTAGAGCTTGCGTTGGGCGGGTACAAGATGTGTGGCCTTGCGTAATATGAATTCGTACAGGTTTATCCCTGACGTAGTTTGAGGGTGGCAGGCAGGTGAAGCGTATATCATTAAAGATAAGACATAAGCATTGTAAATTAACTTAAAACTGGATGCGTCAAGCTGGCCAATGGTCTTTCTAATAAGTCCTAAAATTCGACGGCATTTAGCAACTGTGTGACTGGTATGTGGGATGGTCGATAAGCTTCTATTTACGATCACTCCAAGGTTTTGAAATAAGGGAATTGTTTCAATTTCTCTTTTGTCAATAGGATATGATAAATTGATGTGTATATGTCCGATGCGCATATGTTTTGACTTATCGGAATTTAATACCAATCTCCATTGATTACACCATACCTTAATATTATCAATGTGTCTCTGGAGTATCATTGGATCTGGGTTATCGATTATTAGTCGCCAAATTTTCAAGTCGTCGGCATATAAATTACATCGACTCGAAATAGCCTTAGTAAGCTCGTTGACGCGTCCAGGAGTTCTTGTCTTTGACATATGTTTATTGGTCAATACAGTACTCTTCCGATTTCTAAGGAATGAGTTAATCCAATTTAGGAAGGTTCCTCTAATGCCGTATTGTTCCAGCGTAATAAGGAGGACATCATAGTATATCCGATCAAATGCTTTGCTGAGGTCGAAAAACAAAACGTCAATACTAACTCCAGCCTCGGCATATCTGGTCCAATCACTTCTCGCAAGTACGAGGTTTGTGACAGTAGATCTTCCTGGGCGGAAACCATGTGGGCTGTCGCAGAGTACTTGGTTCCCTTCTAGATGCCCGATGATTCGTTTAAAAAGCAGTTTCTCTAGCACTTTACAAGCAACGCAGGTAAGGCTTATTGGCCGATAGTTGCTTGCTAGATTACGGTCGCCTTTTTTGTAGAGAGGTCGGATTGTAGAATATTTCCAATCTGATGGTATACATCCTATTGACAATGAGAAATCGAATATGGTGTGTAAAGGTTCATATATTACTGGTGCAAGTTCCCGAAGAAGAATTTGAGGAATGTTGTCCGGTCCTGCCGCAATTGAACGTGGTAGCTTCAGAAGTTCGTTAAGTACCTCAAATTTATCAAATGTAGTAAATTCGTAACACAGATACTGAGCTGTGGAGACTCGAGGGCAATACTGACAGGTAGGACTCTCTAGCGTGAATTGATCCAGGAAAATATTAACAATTGTTTTTTCATCGAATGAGAGCTCACCGGTTTCCATAAATATAGAGTTGATCTCAGCGGTAGTTGAATTAAATGAGTTGATATGTTTGAACAATTTACTGTGATATCTTTTTGATGATCGACAAATATATAAAAGAAGCACCTGCGTTTTTGACGTTTGAGTTCCGTTACTTGATTTCGTAATTACTTGTAATCGGTCCAAGAACAATTCTTTTCTTTGAATTTTTTTTGTAAATTTTGTCTCTTGTCTTTATCATTTGTTTAATCTGCGAGTCAAATTAAATGGGAGTTTTGTGGGATGTGCGCTGACGTTTTAAAGGGGAGAAGTAATTTAAAGCATTGATCAGGGTAGATTCAAAATTTTCCCAGCACTGATCTATGCCAATTACATGTAGATTAGGCCATTGAATGTTTCGAATAGCTTGCGTTATACTTGCGAAATTCGCTTTGAAGGCTTCAATTCGGGTTTAGAGGAGGGGGCTGTTTTAAAGATACTAACAGAAAGTGCCAGCCTAATGTCACAATAATCACTGTGGCCAATAGTGGGCTGAGCGATTTTTTATCAATTGTGGGTGCCCCTCGTGATAAGCAGAGGTTTAAAATGGCAGATGATTGATTCCTCCTGCTAGTGGGTTCGTTCATATGCTGGGTTAGATTGAGATCGTTGAACGTATCAAGGAGATTATATGATTCAACATCCCAACCATGTGTCGAAGTATATAGGTCCCAATTGGCATGAGGCATATTGAAGTTTCCTAGGATAATGATCGGTGATAAGCTTGTTAGGTGATGCAAAGAGATGCCAATCTTTTCAGTTGCTGAGCGCAGAGAGCTGTAAAATAAACCGATTTTTAGTTTATGTCTCTCAGGAGAAGATACTGTTGCCCACAGATATTCGTTGTATGAATCATCTGATACAATGCTTTACTCGATTATGGTTAACGGTTGCTTGACGTATAATATAACTCCACCTCCTTTTGAGGCGGTTCGATCCGATCGTATAACAAAGTAGCCTGAGATTGAGATTTCATTATCAGATATATCGTTGTTAAGTCAGGTTTCGCTCAATGCTATGATGTTTGGATTCATTGAATTAACGAGACAATATTTTGTCAAATTTGTTTTACATGCTTAAACAGTTGGAGTACATTACGGAAATATTATTTTGAGAGTAACGACAGTGATGAGGTGTCGTTGTTGGTGTTGAAATAGGATTGATGTTTACGTCTTTGATGTACGAATCTGTGCGGCGGAGCGTATCGATAGAACGGTTAGACGGATTCCGAGGCTGAATCGCGTAAATACCCTTCGCCGCACAACTTGAAAATTTTGCACAATTAGATATTTTTCACCGTTTTAAATTCTTTGTTAAAGCTCGTGCCTTGGGGATTTCAATCTGTTTCCATCTTCAGTGCTGAGGTCAGGTAGAAGTCTGATACTGGAACCCCTTAACTTAAAGGAATTCTTGATGATTTGCTTACTAGTCTTGGGGCTATCAACAACAACTTTCAAAAGCCTTGGTTTGGTACCATCTTGTTTCTTCCCAATGCGAAAGAGGTGTATTACCTGTCTATTTTGTTCGACTGATATCTCTGTTGAGAGAACAGTTGAAAGAACTTGTTTTACTGAATCAACATCATGTTTAATCCGGATGAGACTGTTTGGACTCGGTGATTCATTTAAATTTACAATGATGAAACATTTATCCCGATCGAATGTTCGGCGTTTATGTCGTTTAGGCTCAGATAGAATAGGTATATTGGGGTTATCAGTGTTGTTTACAGTGGAATTGGTATGATTTATCATTTGTTTGAGTGTTTCATCCGTTTTATATGAACTATGGGTTGTTTAAGGGCAAGAAAAAGCTGGGAGTGCTGTGTGATGTGGTGCTTCTGTGTTTGTTTCCGACCTTGGATGTGCTTTCTGGGTGATATGGAATGTTTATTTCTGTGTACCCTTGTAAGAAATAGTAGAATTCTCTAGATTTGACGAATCCAGGAAATCATATTTAAGGTTAGGTAAGGAAGAAGTTTCAAAGGTTGTTGCCTTTACGATTCGCGATCTTGCATGTCCTTGTGTCCAAACTCGAGTAGGAGTAGATTTCCGGAACATTGAAGTTTCAGATGTTGCCGTTATGTTGATTGGGGCGATTAAATAAGATTTATTTTAACGTGGCAGATGCGTGCCAGCGCACGCTTACATGACCACAACAAAACAAAAATGTAAATCATGTGTCGAGAAGGTGTGAACGGAGGAGGTGTTTGAATATGATAAAGGAGGGAGCGCGGCGGACGTCGAGAGGGAGTTGATTCCAGGCGAGTGTGGCGGCGACGAGGAACGATCGGAGACCGTAGTTGTTAGAGTAATTACATTGTCTAGTGATGGTATTGTATCTTGCTCGAATACTTCACATGTATTAGGGATATCTGATCGTAATAGTTTATCAGTGTCGTCGATTAGTGAGGGTAGGTCATTAATAGTCTTATTTAAATCCGCAATTGCTAGAGCTGCACAGAAACCACAATAGAAATTGCGACTCGTCATTGATTGAGAACTGTCTGAAGGGAAGCTTGCTCTGGTCCATATCGTGCAGCCTTGAGAGTCTCATGCCATTTCATTATCTGCGTACCCTACCGACTTTGTTGTATTGTTGTATTTCGCTTGCTTGTTGGTCTTCTTTGTAATATTTTTGTCATATAATGTGAATTGTACTGGAATTCAAATTTCCATCAATTTTTCAAACGAAAAATTCGTTATTGAATAATGGATCCTGTATGTATATTATATTGTATGTATATTATTTCTCAAACTTTTTTAAGGTCTTGGATTGTAGCAACAATATTAAAGCTTCAATGAGTAAGACATGCGCCAAGTTCTAACTAATGAAGATTCTCTGCTCAGTTACAAGTTGATTTAGAAAATTTAATGGATTGAAATAGTGGTGTATGTATATTATTTCTAAAACTTTTTTAATGTCTATATTGCAAATGATATTTGTATTATTCGTCAATAAGGTCAACGTTGTATGTATATTATTTCTCAAACTTTTTTAATGTCCAATTTTTTATATCCTAAATGTCACCATATATGACAGCATTAACAGTGGGGATACGTGAAGTCATTCGCTCCAAATGATGGCAAACCAAAATTGAAGTCTGTGTTCAGAGATCATATTATTATAGAGCACAACAGAGGAGCTCAGTACAGCTCTTAATGTTGGACATGTGGGTAATATAGAAATAAAAATAAAAGTAAAATAAAAATCATCCGCAAGAAAAATGTTGTTTTAATTTCTGACGAAATTTTTTAGTCGAATGCGTAGTAACTATTAAGCTGTCCAATTCATTCCAAACATTGATCGCGCAATGCGGAAATGACTCTTTAACTACCGATTTGCATACTTGTTGCTTTCTCAATTTAGCTTTATGTCCTCTTGTGCGATTGTGAGTGTTTATTGAAGTTGGTTGTTTTAAATAATCACCCCCATAACAAAGCATAACTAAGCGATGCAAATAAACGAGGTCAATGAATGATCTACGTGATTCAAGTGTGTTCATTCCTAATATCTCAAGACGGAGCTCATAAGACAAACCTTGGAAACCTAATACATGCTTGGAAGATACTCGTAGCACTTTTTCGATGGTCAAGGTATCTCTAACAAAAATTGGTGCGGCAGCTGGAAGGCCGTATTCAATGATCGGTAGCGAAAATGCGAAGAATGCGTTCTTAAAAATTCGAGGGGTAAGTATCGATAACGAGCGGCGAATACACCAGAAAAGCCGAAGATATTTTGCTGAAATACATCGAGAGTGCTCTTCAAAACACATAAGAGGCACTATTTTTAATACCCAAATCTGTATACGTACGAACTGTACTTACTTCTTTTCACCCTAAGGAATATGAGGAATTGGATGCCTTACCGATTGTCATGTGCGCACACTTCTCATAATTAACATCCAATTTGTTATTTCTACACCATCTAAGCATCATATTCAACTCGAATTGCAATAATTCAACGGCTTTGGATGATTCGCCGAATCATCCAAAGTCGTCAGCATACAGAACACAATCAGACGAAAACAGGATACTATGTCATTTATAAATATGTTAAATAAGAAAGGCCCTAATACAGATTAATGTGGAACACCTGAACAATATTTACATGAGCAAGATAGTGAATTTCCTACTTGAACACGAAAAGTACGGTTTGTTAAATAACTACAAATCCAGTTTGTAAGCACTGGATCAAATCCATAATTAATCAGCTTAGACAATATCATATTATGGTTTACAGTATCGAAAGCACGCCGGAAATTGATGAATAATACGTCAGTTGGGTACCCTTGATCGAGATTACTTAACCAATGATGATGACTCAATAAGATATTAGACGTTGTCGAACGACCACACCGAAAGCCATGTTGTCTATCTGAAACACTATCACGAGAACAGTCCCATCTTTTCAGCTCACCAAGTATAAATCGTTCCAGAATGTTTAATGGAATAGAGGTTAGTGAAATAGGACGGTAATACCCGTGAAACAATTATTATTATTATTATACATTCAACAACATCCGAGCATTAGCTCAAATAGCTGGCTCACAATAAGTTCGTAAATAAATTAATTAGTTATTAAAATAAGGAAATGCAACACGAAACATTGCTTGATCCATTCGTAGTCTTCTTTTAAAAGTATTAAGTGAACTGCATCCAACGGTGTCTGCATCAAGGTTGTTCCAAAGCTCAACAATTCTTCTATCAAATTGCATCGCGCCCAATTTCTGTACTCTGTTTCTTCGAATAGTTAAATAATGACCGCGAAGAACATTTGAACCACGTAGTTGAACCCTACTCCGAAGAGGGTGATGAGGACGTTGGAATAAATTCCAAACAAGGCACATATCCATGTACCGACGGGTACATGTGATGGTCTCAAGTCCTAATGATCTCAGTCTGTCTTCATAAGGCAGCGACGCTAACGTTGGTGCAAGCTTTGTTGCCCTGCGAAGTACCCTCTCTGATTTCTTATGTTCATGCACAGTACGTGGGTATACAACCGGAGCTGCATATAAAAGTCTACTTAATACATGTGCTAAAATCAGAGGCCGAAGAGCAGTCGGATTAACGCGAACAAACGCGCGTCGAATCATACCTATCATTTTATTGGAGTTGGCACAAGCTTGATCAGTGTGCTTTTTAGTTGATAAATTAGAGGTAACCCATACTCCTAAATATTTGTAACTATCGACACTTTCCACAATACAGCCCTTATATGTGTAACAAGCTGATGTTAGTTGCTTGCGAGCATTACTAATAATACGCATGTGTTTGCATTTCGAAACATTTATCACAAGCTTGTTAGACGCCGCCCACAACTCCACATTATCTATGTCAGTTTGCAAATTATCAACATCATCACATGAATGAATGGGCCGCCATATTTTTAAGTCATCTGCATACAAACATGATCGAGAGCGAATGCACCCAGGCAAATCGTTAACATAAATGCTGAATAAAACCAGACCCAAAACTGAACCTTGAGATACTCTAATATGACATTCTCTAGACACAGACAATGACCAATCGACAAGTACTCGAAAGCAACGATCACGAAGAAATTCTCTAATCCAATCAACTATTATGTTTGGGAGTCCAGTATTGACAAGTTTCTGAAGAAGTAGACCATGATCTACTCTATCAAAAGCTTTAGAAAAGTCGAAGAATATAATGTCTGTATCGGTATAATGTGTCTTATTCGCTGTCCAATCAAGATGAACATCAAGCAAATTTGAAACAGTTGAATAACCCTCCCGAAATCCGTGCTGATTAAGGACTAAAATTTTTCCTACACGAAAAAACTCAACCATGTAGCGAGGCACAAACCTCTCCAACACTCTACAGCAAATACAGGTAATGCTCCCCGGCCTATAATTCTCGACGGAAGAGCGATCTCCCTTCTTGAAATAGGGAAGAACAATTGACTGCTTCCACACATTAGGAAGATATCTTTCTAAGATTGACTGGCGAAAAATTGCACAGAGAGGAACGCAAATTGAGCCTGCTAATCTGCGCAGATAAACAGAAGGTAGTAAGTCACAACCTCTTGAATTATTTGCTTTTAGACGGCGTAATTCGGAATAGACTTTAGCTGGCGTTATCAAATTGTCAAGGTCCAACTCAAGACACGTGTCAGAGTAAGTGTTCAGCACACTAGATTCCATACAAAAAGTTTGATGTTCATTTGCGGGCTCTACTGAAGTGCAATAGTGTGCCGCAAACTCTTCAGCTAGGTCATTCGCAGAAATGTCATAGAAGTAGTGACAAATCGAAGAATCAACAGCTCCCCTACTTGATAGGTACTGAAAAAGGACCTTTAAATCGTATTTACACTTGTTAGCTAATGCATTCTCAAATGCACACCGCTTCTTTCTCTTCAATGAATTGAATAAATTTCTTGCCTGTTTAAAAACATCATAACTACACTCCCCAACTTTGTAGCGATTGAAGATCAAATTACGAGTCCTCAATGCTGAACGTAACTCAGAATCGAACCAGGGAGAATCTTTTCGACGTGTCCTGCTTCTAAGTGGAGAGAATAAAATAAGTAACGACTCTAAGGTTCTCTGAAAGTAATTCCACGCGCCGTGTACTCCAACAACAGCGGGATCTGGCCACGAAGCTGTTAAAATATCGACTGAATTGCATCTATGTTGGTTTTGAAAGCATTAACCACTTGATTTTCACGTGGACCTCGAGTTTCTTCTTGAAACCTTAACCCAACGATCACTACGCAATGATCAGACATACCGATCGGGACATCATAACAGATAGCGTTAATAATCTCACTGTTCGAAGATAAACATACATCTAATAGAGATCTACTGTCACTAGCAAAACGAGTGTAATTTTGGACATGCTGAGTTAAACCACAATAGATGATACACTCCAGAAGGTCATAGGAAGCATGGTCACAAGTAGGAAAAGCCGTATACGAATTCCAATCAACCGAAGGCATATTCAAGTCACCAAGTATTAAAACATTGGAGGTACCTTTAGAATAAAGTTCTACTTCCCCAATCAGTTTATCTGTGGCGGCCAAGGGTGAACGATATACTACCCCCAGAACAAGCGGAGCGGTATGCATGAATTTTACCCGACACCACAAACTTTCGACTTTATCAGAAGAAGAAGTGCTAAGAATAGTTACTTTCACATCGTTGCTCACATAAAGAATAATATCTCCACCTCTTCCACTTTTATGATCACTGCGGAAAACCAGATAAGCCAGGGATGGAGACTTCATTATCAACAATATCACCATATAGCCATGATTCTGTGATAGCAAGTAATTTAGGACGAATTAACTGAACTCTATATCTCAGTTCATCTATCTTCGATATAAGACTGCGAACATTACCATGGAGTATTTCACAATGCCCCAACATACCTCTGGGAGTATTCCTATCACCCCTTACACATCCTAATAACCCGGACGCTAAATCATTTAGACTCAGATAGGCAGAGTAGACGAGCCCGTTTCGATTACAGAATGCACGCGAGGCGACATGACTAGTGGGCTCCAACTCAGCCGGGTGTTTCGCTTCGCAACCTGAAAATTTTTCACATCAGATTTGTTTCTCCTTTAGCAACACGAGATGCTAGTTCCTCTTTAACCTTCGATAATTTTTTTCGTTCTGATACATCAAGATCTTTCAGGAGTCGAATATTAGACCCTTTGAGACGGAACGAGTTTCGCAACATTAAGGTAGCATGAAGTTGGTTATGGAAGACAGCTTTGAGTAGTCGGGGTTTATTATTTAAAGCATTACGCTTACCTAGGCGGAAAAGAGCAACAAGTTTAACTTTTTGGACTGTCTCAATGTCACAGGAGCCAAGTACATGTGCAAGAATAGACCTCAAACTCTGAATGTCGTCATTCAGTCGTGCTTGCGCCTTCTCGAATATAGAATCGGGCACATTAGCTAGAATAACTGAGCATCCTCTATTATATATACGCTTATTTGAGATCACCCTATCGAGACCATCACAGGACACAGCAGATTGTGTATCTGTACATGCATGTAAGCTGGGTATTTGAGTATCCGTTTTAACAATATTCCGCAAGCTAGATAAGTCTGTCTTGGTATGTGAATCATGAGACTAAAGAACTTGATGGTGACATCAAGGTGACGTGTGCGTTGCCCGATTAAACGCACTGACCATCTTTGTTTGAGAGAGTACG
The DNA here is from genome assembly GCA_012934845.2 of Pomphorhynchus laevis. NCBI lineage: Eukaryota > Metazoa > Acanthocephala > Palaeacanthocephala > Echinorhynchida > Pomphorhynchidae > Pomphorhynchus > Pomphorhynchus laevis. The sequence continues at coordinate 88,247 of WNNJ02003615.1, read as the reverse complement.
GAATGTCGCATTGTGAGCATTCGACATCTTCGGTGTATCACTTTGTGAAATAGCTTCATCAGACAGAATATATTTCGAGACTTCGTCATACGGTCTTGACACTGAATTTGGAGTTGAATAGGAAGAACGCAAATATCCCCACTTCCAAATACGGGATGCTACAGGTCCATCGCTGCCGACATGAGCGCCAGTTGTTCGAGTTCGGTTGTCAATATGTAAAGCAATATCGGGAGAAGGACGATCAACGACAACGCATGTAGTCATATCGTTCGTAGTCTGTGATACTTTAGGGACTGTATTTTCAGCAATTTGTTGCAATTTGCGATCGTTTGTATTCTCATCAAGGGGAATAACACAGGCAGTCGTATCATCCCCAACCTGCGCATCTACAGGAACTATATTTTTAAGAGGATGTTGGGCTTTGGAATAGGATATTTTATCGTCCATGAGAACGGTTCGACTGAGAGATTGGTTATGTGCTTCTTCAAATTCGACCAAACGTCTTCTCAAAATATTAAGCTCCTTCACAGCACAAAAGCCACATAAATAAGCATCATGAGAATTCTTTTTTAACTTGCTCATACAAATAGTGGTCCAGATATCACACAAATCATTCGAACACTGAACTTGGACAGATGTACACTTATCAATTATGCTTGCGTTTAGAGATACGGTGTTTACATTGGACTTCTTAGCTTTAAGCTTCGATGTTTTTCGTGTCATTATGTGTTTTGTTCCGCTGGCAAGCTGTTTTGTAAACAATCCAATTGTAATCCAATTTGTGATGTATGTGTATGTATATTAGATCTTGTATTGTATGTAGCGAAATATTGTAGCGGACGAGAGTATACTAAGGAAGACGAGATGGTCCGAGATTAGTAATTTATTTTTGCAGTTTCAATATTTAAATACCAACAGATCTCGATATTACTGATAAGTTGATTCCTTTACCATGGGCGAATTAAAAATCGCGAGAAAGTGACCTCTGCGACTTGAATTGCGTAATTATAAACAAGATGATGGGAAACCTTTCGTTCCATGAACCAAGAGCCGCATTGCTGCGAGGTCTAAATATAGTAGCCTTTGAGCAGTTGAAGGCAGTTTCAAACAAGCTAGACGCCCAGCGTAAAAATAATGTGAGTCAATACAAAGTTTGCTTCCTCTACGCAAGATAGACTCAATTTTCGTAATTTCAGCTTTGGTGGATGGGAAAGTTGTTGTGATGAAGTATTTCACGTGCGGGTGGACTAATGCGCAATATAGATGCTTGAATAGTTTCGGCTTAAGCTTAGCAAATGTGTTTTTTATACAATACAGAGACTACATTGCTTTACCATGGATATAATCGGTATTCGGTCAAGTCTTGAGATCGTTATTCAAAATGATTCCAAGATCTCTCTGCTCATATATAATGTGAAGCTTCTGACATCCTAAATAAAAGTCACGATCAGGTTTACCATTGCCAAGCTTTATATGGACATATTTGTCTACATTCATGGTCATACCGGTAGCAGTACTCTAGTTATATATTATGTGAAGATCGTGATGTAGGCGCTGGCTTTGTGGGTCAGAAATTCTATCGCACCAGACTTTCACATCGTCAGCAAATGCCAAGTAGAGGCTATGTATGCATAAGAGCGGATCATTTAAAAATATAATGAAAAGCAAGGGACCAAGGACTGTACCTTGGGGAACGCCACAATTAACAGGCCTAGCAGAAGACAGTCTACTGCCAACCCTCACTCAAAGTGATCTGTTGCAAAGGAAATAACGAATCCAATTGCACAATGTTCTAGAAACACCGTAGTGAGCTAACAAGTTGATCATGCTCTCATATGGGAGCCGGTCGAAGGCTTTCAAAAAATCAATAAAGATTATATCGACCGAGCTGCCAACACTTAACGATTGGATCCACATTTCGCGCGCAGTAAGTAAGTTCGTCAAACACAAACGACCGTGACGAAAACCGTGCTTGGCGGACGAGAGTATACTAAGGGAGACGAGATGGTCCGAGATTCTACTGCAGATAACACGTTCAAGGACTTGACATATCGAGGAGGTCAAGCTTATTGGCCGGTAATCACTACATGATGATGCAATGAATTTTTTGGGAATAGGAACAACAATCGCAGTTTTCCATCCTTTTGGTACACTTCCAGTGGTCAAACTCTTAGTAAAAATCTCCGCAAGTAGGGGACTAAGTAACTCGACAATACTTTGAGCAGGTATGGCGAAATGTCGTCGGAGCTAGCGGCACTAAATGAAGGAACATTCGTAAGATACTCTTGAATTTCAGAAGCGCATTTTGGCTGGAAATCAGTATGCTTAGGAATAGGGACAGCCGTACCATTTCAAGTGAGAAGTAAGATGTGATAATGTAATTGAGAACGAGGATGCGAGAGTCTCATCTATATCAGTTTCAGCCGTAACCAGGCCGTTATTTGAGTGCACATGTTTGATTGCGGTATTAAGGGTTCTGTTTCGCAGAGCATAGGACCAAAATAGCTTAGAGCTGAAATTTACTTTTTCAATGATTGCTGATCTCTCGAGTTTTTATATCTTCATCCGAGTAAAGACGTTTTTAAAATGTCTATAAATGTTGGCGATGTGCCGGAGCGAGCGAGATAACTTCCACAGACGATTTCGTACGCTCAACATCAGTTTCTGGTTCCGATCGAACCATGCAGAATATTTAGTATTTGGCAAGATGACACGCCTAGGGCCAAATACATCGGATACCTCTAGTAGATACTCCTTAATCACTTCCAATGCAACTTCCTTAGAATTTGTTAATTGAAGTAGATGACGTTGGCAAAAAGATAAAATTTGCTCACCTCGTACTTTTGACCAAACCCGCTTTACAATTAGTGTTTCGGAAGGGCAGAATTTAAAGCTTGGTGAGACCTGCAAGGATAGCACACAGTGGTCAGAACTATCTATTGGCGGGAGATAATCAACTCGAGCAATATCTTCAAGATGCTTGGAAGAAACCAAGTCAAGTACAGTATCAGCGGTAGAAGAAAAACATGTAGGCTCATGCACATGATGTACTAGCAAGAGCTCATCAGCAAGAAATTCTAAGATTTCTCTTTCCACTGCGCTACCGTCACCAAATATTGAATGTTGCTAATTTGATCGGGGAAGATTAAAGTCTCCTAGGAGAACGAAGCAACACAAAAACTAATACCAGGACACTCATACTCAATATGAAAGAAATGCTCTCGAAGTAACCACGTGGATCACAAACTTGAGAGATATCAGAAATCAAAAAGTGGTCCCGAATGTACACTGCAACACCACCACGCCTACTAGACTTTCTATCACCGCGGAGTAGACGATATCTTGAAATATCAACAATAGTATCCAAGATGTTTTGATGTAGCCATGATTCACTAACACAGAATATATCATACACATTAATCCCAATATGGTATATTAGCTCCGTAAGTTGCGCAGGAAGACTGTGAAGATTGGAATAACTACCGACAAAAAGCGGTGGGTTGCACATGCACCATCTTTAGGATTACTAGAGCATAAACTATCAAACACAATCAGATACCCCAAGATATGATTCGTATTATATAAATTCACACGCAAGCCGGCTTTGCGATAGTCAAAGGGGTTAACCGTTTCCAACGCACGATAGGGCGCCAGTTGACAACCTGAAAATCCCGAATACATAGATTTGCATCACCTTGAGAAAGCTGACTTCTTAACTCAATGTTAGCTACGCTCAATTTTGATCGATCTTCAGAGGAAAGGTCACGAAGTATACGATATGGCAGTCCTTTAAGATGAAATCCACACATTAACAACAAGCGCGCATGATTAGGAGAGGACAATAACACCTTTAGTAGCATTGTTTCTCATGCATTCTTTTATCAAGCCGGAATAGCTTCACATTGATAGCTGATGCTAACTCTTTATTATCTTCATGCAAAAAGTAGAAGAATGCCTTACGTAGATTAGACACGCCATAATTCATACGATCCTATGAATTTGCGGCATTGAACTCAGGAAGTCCGCTGAATAACACGTCATATGCCCTATCATAATGATGCCGAATCTGCTCAACCAATGTTGCTTTGAGAAAATCACTAGGCTTAATAGGATAAGATTTTGTTGATATATGCCTACCAGCTAGATGTATGTTGCCTGAAGACGCGCACAAGCAGGACGTCATTGATCGTCCGTGGGCCTCATTGGTGTCAACAATTTGGACGTTATAGGGTGAATCGTGAATTATATTATGGCTCGAATTCGACGAATCCGTCGATATCGCAACTGTCTAGCATAATAATGGCGCAGATTGTCACTCGCATTTTGTTTAAGAGAAGATTGAGAACGCGTAGTTTCCAAATAGGTATCTTGCGCCTTTTCTATTAGGAGCTTTCTAGTGATAGTGATAGATTTTTTATATCCTATTTTCCAAATACGCGTCGGTGTCAATGAGCTTACAATAACTGGACTTCTATGCTTGGGCGTATTGTTTAGCCCTTTCGAGGTGATCTCCTGATGAATACGATCTGCATTAAATTCACACGCTGGTACGAGATTCGCATTTGTACTGTCGTTGTGCAAGGCTCTATTCGGATTATTCTCAGCACTAGTCTTACGATAGTCAGCATTACAAAAATCGCAGAAAAACAATCGATCCTTATATTACAGCTGTTCGTTTATCCTGACCTTCATAATACTCCAAACCTCACAACCTGGAATATCACACCTCACCTCGAGTTGAATCTATTCCCTTTCCTTCTTTTCTGTATCCTCCTTGTTTCCACCCATATGTAATTGAATATCGTCTTTGTTTAGCTCTTCACAATAGTTATAACTTAATTAATAATTATATACATGTATTAAATTCAGTAAATGTTTCTTAAATTTGATAATATGATCTTATACACCAATACTCTCAATTTTTTCCCGAAGATACATGTGTTCGTGTTCGTGTCCAAACATTTAAACCGTTACTTGACATTGGATATTTATGACCAAAAGATTGAATCGTCTAATGATGTTGTTTATCTTGTTTATCGAACATATAGTTGTGGCGGAGGTGTTATATTGAATATAAACAATGCAGTATCATTTATTCAGATGATCACAAGTTTAATAAATGGTGCCGAAACTTTGTGGATTAGAGTCTCGTTGCATTAACAAACTTATCTTGTGTTTGGTGTAATTTATCGAATTCCATGCTATGAAGTTGCTGAAATAGTAGAACATCTGTCTCAATTTGATTCGTCTAATGATATGATTCTCATTTGTGATCTAAATAGCATCACGTTAATTGGGATACATACGTAGCTGAGATCGGTTGTAATAATGCCTTCTTAGAGTTGCTCGACTCGAACAATTGCTTCTTAACCAAACATATAGATCAACACACAAGATTAAGTATATATACACACTGGCTACTTAATTTGTGTCTGAACAATATACCTCATACAGTCGACAATCTTATTCATATTCGTTAGGTTCTTCTGATCACTGTACAGTGTATATTAATTCTAATCTCTCGAATTCGGGATCAACTCACAAGTCGTTTTGTAAAATCATAATTGACTTCAAGACGGATTATGAATATGTTCATTACGGTTTATCTTACGTGAATTGATTCGATCTTTTCATTGTAGTAGAAACGACATGGTATCAATTTGAACAAATTCTGCAATATCTTCATTTAAGATTCAAAATATTATTCCCTATATTAAGATCCAAACTTTCTCCACAACTTAACCATAACCCTCGGGATGAATTAAAGCATATATGGGCAACCGGCGACCCGTGCACCGGATTCGGACTGCCGCTATAATTTGAAGTTGATATATACAGATCAATCAAGTATGTCACTCAATGAGATTGCCTTTGAGTAATATAAATGTTAATATGTATGACTTGGTTGTTCAAGTTCAAAATAACTATTCCCATTAATTCTATATTTTATAAACTGTTTTTGCTTGATTCCAAAATTATTACATTTCATAAATTAGTCGGGGCCTTCTAAAAAATCATTTTATGTGGCAAATGCGTGTCGACGCACGCTTATACGACCACAACAACAAAACAAAAATCTAAATGATGTGTCGATAAGGTTGGTACGGAGGCGGTATTTGAATGCGATAAAGGAGGGAGCGTGGCAGGGGTCGAGAGAGCTGATTCCAGGCGAGTGGGGTGGTGACGAGGAAGGAACGAAGACCGTAGTTGTTAGAGTAATTAGGAACGTGAAGTAAGATAGAATTAAGGGAACGAAGTAATATAGAGGTAGGGCGAGTGTTGTTTGAGAAAGGGAGTTGATAAACGATGTAGAGCCGACAGCGATGAGACGAAAAGTTACGAGAAGAAGGCGGAGTTGTATGCGGATGCGGATGGTGGACCAGGAGAGTTGAGCAAGATATGTGGATGTGTGGTCAAAGCGACGGAGACGTAGGAGCACTTGATTGGCAGAGTTGATGATGCGTTCTAGGGGTAGGATGATGGATTTTGGAGAATTATCGAAAAGGTTGAGGCAGTAATTGATTTAGGGAAGAAAATCGATGAAAGAAGAGACACAGGAACGGAAGTCGATAAGTGGGCGGATACGGCGGATGTCACGGCAAATGAAGTTAGACGAGCGGACCATGTCATGAACGAAGAGTTTAAGGTATAGGTGATCATCGAAATGGAATCCTAAGAAAGTGAGATTGTGGACTATGGGGATGATTGATAAGTAAAATATACAAGGGGAGGAGATATCTTAGGTTGACGGGAAAAATCCGCATTATTTTGGAATTGTCGGAGTTTAAAATGAGAGGAAGATGGAAGAGACGTTTGTAGATAGAAGAAAAACAGTTGGAGGCAGAAATGCCGATGTCGTGTATGCGAAGGGCTGGTGCGTGAGCATATATGAGGATGTCATCGGCGTATTGCATGATATTAAAAGATTAAGGTTTGATAAACGAAGAGAGATCTCCAAGTAGAAGAGATAAAAGCAGGGGACCTAGGACTGAACCTTGTTGGACTCCGCAAAAAATAGGGATGGGAGGGGAGGATGATGAATTAGAACAGACGCGAAAGGAACGGTCGGATAGATATGAGGCGAACCATGCTACGGAGGAGGAAGAAAATCCGTAATCATAACGAAGGCGAGAAAGGAGGACGGAGTGGTCGACAATGTCAAATGCGGAGGAGAGGTCGAGGGAGATGAGAACACTATATAGAGCCTTGTCTCGAGAAATGAGTAAGTCGTTGTACACTTTTATGCATGCGATTTCTGTCGAGTGATTAGAGCGGAAAGCGGATTGGAAAGGAGTGTACAGATTGGATGAGGAGAGATAAACGTTGATCTGTATTAAGATAACGGAGCTCTAAGAGCTTAGAATGTGTAGTTAGGAGTGAAATTGGGCGATAGCTAAATAGAAGTGAGGGGTTGAGTGATTGCTTCTTAAGGAGGGGACAACGATGGCGGATTTACAGTGTGAAGCGAAGATACAACTGCGGATGGACGAGTTAAACAACGTTGTGAGAAAAAGGGATATCGATGAGCATATGGATGTAAGTATGAAAGTAGGCAGGGGATCGGCAGGTGAGGGTTTTGTTGGGCAAAGACACGATGAAAGATGAAACTTCGGCAGGTGAGACAGGGAGAAGATAAAAGAGTTCCGGGAGGATGAGGCGAGACGAGTAACAGTGAGATGGAATAGATACGAGGTTGTTATAGAGCAACGTGGATACTTTAGTCTGAAGAAATTACAAGTAATCATGGGGATTGATGTTGCAATACAATGAGGAGCAAGAAATGATTGAGTTTAAAGTATGCCAGAGAGACTTAAAGTTTAATGAAATGTTGATTGTATGCTGCCATAAGGAGCTGCATTTGGTACGTAGTAGGTAAAGATGAGATCGGCGAAGAGCAAGTTAGGAATCACGGAGAGACGGAATGAGCGAGCGGATATCACGTCTGAGAGAGCGGTGATAGACTCGAAAAGCATGACGGAGTCGACACTTTGAGAGTAGGCATTGGATGTCAAAATATGGGGCACAGCGAAAGCGACTGTAAGGGTGAGGCTTGAAGGGCAATAACACATTGAGAGGGGATGTGAGTTCATAGTCTAAGAGAAAGGCGAGATTGTGAGGAGAGGATGATGTTATTGTTGGAGAGGATATAGACGATTTGAGTAAGGCAGAGAGGAGAAGATGGAGATCCTGATTTCTCAAAAGGCGACATATAATGGTAGGTGTGTGAGGCGGGTGTGTTTGGAAGTGAGGTCAAGGGTGACGAGAAAGTAATAGGATAGACGAGGTTTGGAGATTAACAGTGAGGTGTAGCCGGTTTATGATCCCTTTGAATGCAGGGATGTACAATAAGCTTGTCGATCCCCGCATTAATGGTTAATAAACTGTTTTATTTCAATTAAGGAGCAATGAATTCATCCTTGATTATTATAGAATCACGATGCATCAATTGATCAACTTAAAACGCTTTAAACAGCGTAGTTTTGAGCAATAATTAGCTCAAGAATGTAGGTACAGCCAGCGCTCATTGTTTGCATACGTTAATTCTCAACATGGTATCAATTCACTAAGTTTGACAATTGACAGTGAAGAATCAATATTTTATTTTTGACACCAATGGTTAAATTACAAATGTCTTCGCTCGAAATTTTTTGTACCACATGTTCAGTCTTCTTTAAGGTTTTAACTGATGTGTGCGCATTGACTGATATGTTTGCAACACTTGCGTTGAGAATGTGCGCTTGAATTTTGTGCGCTTAAAATCATCTACTGCGTTATACCCAGATTTTCTTCCATTTGTGTACCTGAAAAATTAAGCAGATACCGTCTGTCATTCTATATATAAGATGTTTATCGCATCCGTTCATATCGTTCAATTACCTGCTGATAGGAAAAATTCGATTGTAAAACCTGTATTTACGAAAGGTAATGTTCATCAATAGACAACTATAGGGCAGGTTAATTTAACTTGAGCATGTTGTTGAGTACTTGAGAGATTAATTTGAAAACACATGACAAAGTTTCTTGAATGTAAACATTTTTTATGTGATAGTTAACATTAATAAGGGCGTTCTACCCTGTCGAATTTTATGGTTGCCCACAATGATTTGTCTAGCTCAATTGATCAGATGTCCGATGTCGATGTCATATTTTCGTCTTCCAAAGTGCTTGATATTGTTTTAATCATTACATTTTGTTAGCGAAATAGCAGACTTTATTATGAACAAGGGTTTTATTAAAAAAATACGACCGATCAAATAAAGTAGATAACATAATTAACAAAACAGTAAGTACGACAAATCAACCAACAGACCGCAATTTGCACTGGTCTTCTTCTTATTCCCATTTTACGTCATCAAATCAACGGGGATCTGAGCCTCCCAACCGATCCAAGACGCCGCCTTCCGACCCAACCACCCGGGGTCTTTCACCCCCGAAGAATCCAATCGGCGCGGACTATGCTGGGTCAACGAGAGACGAAGAGCTTATGAAATCTTAGCCTTTGCTCAGGAGGACGTCCTCTCGAAAAGAAGACTAATCCTGAGATAGCCCAGATACCCCAAAGGCGAACCTGGGTTTTCCCTTTCAACGACAGATGCTGAGCCCGTTTCAGGGCCCACCTAGCTTTCTTCAGGATACGTTTGAGTCTATCCAGGTCAGCTTTCGCCGACCAGTTCACCGTAACGGTGAACCCCAGGTATTTTACTCGACTCGTGAAGATGAAGAATGGTTGATGCTGCAAAATGGAGGAGAGTGCAGAGAGTGCTAGTCTCTTAAGTTTCTTTTTGGCGGCAGGAACGCCACTAAAGACAATCGCCTGCAATTTGGCGGAGTTTAGAACAAGGTTGGATTTGGGTAACTAGTCTTTTAATCTTGAAAAGAAACGGCTGATGTCAGAGACTACGTCTTTACACCTGTGTCCAGTGAAGAGGGATGTGGTGTCATCAGCGTACACCATTAGGCGGTGTTCGCGTTTAAAAATTTTGAATAGATTAATGGAGGCAGCAAGATATAAGATTGGATAAAGTGGAGAACCTTGAGGTACACCCGTAATAGGGTAGAACTGACTCGCATCATAGTCGTCTTCATAGTAAAATCGCTTGGTGTACAGCATAATCTCCAACCTGTTCACAATTCTCGCAGGCAACCCGAGGGACCTGAGAGAAGAGATCACAAAGGGAATGGAGATGCGGTCAAATGCAGCAGAAAAATCAAGGAAAACAGCCACAACTAAACGATGGCTATTATCCCGACAAAAATGTTCCACTTCACCTACTGCTAAATGGACCGAGCGACTTTTAACGAACCCATGAAAACCTGCAGGGATCAAATTACGCCTACTCAGATGGTCGCGAATGTTACGCGCAAGTGCTTTTTCGTAAATCGACATGAGGGTATTTTGAATCGAAATGGGTCGCAGATCTTTAGGGCATGAGCAGGATTTTTTCTTAGGAATAAAAACACGCTTACTAATATTGATGCCTGCTACATCGGATGGGGAGGCTAAGAGCATTGTGACGGCCACCTCTCTTCTCTAATCAGCTGTCAAAAGCTGACAGACCCGAGAAGAAAGTAGAGCGACGGATTTGGAGGTGCCCAGGAGTGGACCCCAGGAGTTAAAAATATCTGTAACAGATAGAACCCTACTCCTGAGGTTACACCAAGGCGGGATTGGTTGAGGTGATTGAGTGGCTTTATAGTTGTGTAGGGCTAGTGACTCCTCTAAAAATTTACCAAGGCCTACATCCCCTATCCAACCCAACGCTCTATATTTCCAGCAAACACACTTCTTCTTGAAAATCTTCCAAAAGGAAGACTGAGAAGGATTAAGACGAGCAATACTCGTCCTATCCCAACTCAGATGGAACCTATAACTAGTACTGCAGTATTCATTCGAGAGAGCATGTCTGGCGGAAACAGAGAGATTGGGAAGGTTAAGCAGTTTCTCTAGGACCTTGAGTTTCGTCGGAGTGGTATTGTATATACGACCTTTATAGGTTGTCGATAAAATCGCGGTAGCTTGCGAAAAGAGGTAGGTATTAAATTCGGTCATACTCTCATTTCCTATTCAGGGAAAGAGTTGGATAGCCGCTTGAAGTAAGGCCACTCTGATCGGATCAAAGTGAAACCTTCTTCGAAGCAACATATCTTACTCAATTCTCTAACGAATTAGGTCATGAGAGGTGGACAATTGCTGGCGCGACTGCTCCGTGCAGAGGGGTTTTAACAGCCACCTCGAGTGAAGCAGTAAAATGTCGAGGATAGAATTTGTTGATGTGCAATGAAAGGAAGGGGAAGGTGGTTTGTGAATAAGATAACAGTTCCTATCTCTGCGAAGTGCTGCATCGATCCAACGACTAGTTCTGTCGTTGAAATCCCTAAGTATCATGTCATAACCACTGTCAATAATACTCCAGAAGGTCACTATTGTTGTGAATCTTCCCTGGACGTATGTAGACATTGGCTAAACTGAGGCGTTTACCGTTCTTACTGAGTGAAACTACTACACAAGACATGGCTGGGCATGAGTAGTTTAATAGGAGGGAGGACCTTAAGAAGCACTTAACTAAGGTTAAGAGTCCTTGAGATGAAGATGAGTGAGAAGAGGTTATGTACAGAGTATAGTGGGAACAAATGTTCTTTGGCATAAATCGAGTAATGTTCTGGGGGAGACGGATAGACCGCGTCTCCTGAAGGACTATAACATCTGCGTCTCTCCAGATAAAAGTCTAAGGGTAGAAGCCCCTCCCAAATTCCACTGAAGGATATTCAGTGAAAAAGGCTTACGAGTACTCTGCATTGTGATGGATTAGTTGGATGGGGGATTGCCTACTTAGACAGAGCTAGGTGCAGGAAGGTTACCCTTCTCGCCACTAGCCCCACCCGGGTCGGTACTTGCCCCTGGGCAGCGTCTTCATTTCTTCTATGCTGTTTGCCACTCAGCATTTTACCGATCTTGAGCGGAGGGACAGTATGATCCGAAGCCCCATTCTTGGCAACATTTCCGAAAGGCAGACACAACTGGGCAAGAAAAAATTATAAAAACGAAAGACGTTTATTAGACATTTAAAAAACATCTTTCATTTTTTTGCAGCATAGTGTAGGTAAAGTTTGAAATTTAAATTTGAATATTTTTCAAGTAAGTGTTCGGATTAGTTAAAAATTATCGCACAATGATAGCACATTATGTATCTACACCACATATAAGTTTTAGCTCGTTACGACGTATATTCCGCTTTAGAGAAAATGTTCAATTTTTTGAACTTAAAAATATTTTTTATTTAAAAAATCGATATGATAACCCATACTTTTTTCATCTCACAACATCGACTATCTATCAATTGACATTTACACAAAAACTTATGAATTGATTTATTCAAAATGTTGAAATTATTAAAATTTTAATTTTTTAAATAAAAAATAATTATTAAAATTTTACCATTGCCCTTGTTAGTAGTTTGTTTACTGCAATATTATTAAATTACGATTACAAATCATATATCTACATTATTTTCAAGTTTGAGATTGATTTAACATGTATTACGTTGTAAAACAAAATTTAATTTTTTGAACTTCAAAATACTTTTTAAGCACTTTGGTATGATATCCTATCATCATTTTTTACTTATTATTTCCAACTTACAACAAATCAACGTATAGACAAAAAAATGGCATCATTACTTTATTATCTTGAATAAAAATAAATTTATTTTTTAAAATATTCCCTCTTTAAAATATTAAGTATCCCCTAAGCCCAAGTATCTCAAGGATACTTAAGTGCTTCAAGTATCCCCTCTTTCTCCTATCTTGTTCCTTGCTGCTTCTATTGAACTCTTTAAAATATTTAAACGCGAACAACGTCTTGTGGTATACGCTGATAATACCACAGCCTTGTTCTCTGGACGCAGGGGGCAAAGACGTAGTCTAGGACATCAGCCGCTTCTTTTTATAATTAAAAGACCAGTTACCCAAGTCCAATCTTATTTTAAACTCGGCCAAATCGCAGGTGGTTGTCTTTCACGGTACCCCTGAAATTGGGCTCTTCGTGGGTGAAAGACCCCGGGGGGTTCAGTCATAGAGCGGAGTGTTGGATTGGTTGCAGGGATCAAATCCCTCTGAATTTGAGGCCGTAACTTAGATGGAAGACTACTACGAAGTTCCTGACTGCTTCTTCCGTTTTCTGTAGTGATGATTATTTATTTTCTGTGACTTTTTTATTTCCTTGTTTAATTTTATTAAGCAAACATTATTATATGAACCTACTAAGTTTGAATAAGTGATCGCATGCAAATCATCTTCGCATAAATTTGGCCAAATATGTGCATTCAAATACATATAATCATTCTACAGAGTTTAACTATCAGCGCGATAGTATGTGTATTGATACTTCTAAGTACGTTAAAGATCTAGCAGGATGGATCCAGCTGTACAACTAACGAATCAAATAGGTTAGATAGTGTTCAGTGTAGAGCAACTAGGCTTGCCAAGCTAATGCGCTCACTGTCTTAAACAATCGACTGTTAATTTAGGCTTGAAGCCACTGAAAACACTTAGATTAGCAAATGCCTGTGCGACAAGGAGAGCATTGCACCCACACATGTTTTGAGAATTTTCTTCCTTCTTCATTGGAGTCGCAATTTAAGCGGACATTCGTTGGTCTTATTCCGTCGAAGGATTATTAATAATAAACAGTGAAATTCAATCAAAGCAGTGTCGAATTGTGAAATTCAATACACTCCGAAATAATCAACGTTCGATCTTTGAAGATCTTTAAATATAAACTGATAAATGGAGGGAATCGTTTGAAAATACTGGAAACTACTAAGCCTCATTTTAAATTTAATTTTTTAAATTTATTAAACGTTTTTATTATAGTAGTGATGCAACTTTTGAGCAGCGCTCAATACGTTGTCTACTTTTTATGATTTCGGTATTTATAGGTTGTCTGGTTTTTACAATATATTTAATTTACAAGAATTTCCTGTGTTACCCGCAAATGGTTTCCTTATAAGTAAACGTTTCTATATTTTCTAACAATTGAAAAGGTGCACATATAATTTCGAACGGTGTAATTGCTTCTAGTTGACATATTTTGCCTATTCATTAATGGTATCGTCATTAGTTATGAAACAGGTTGGTCAATCATAGTTTGATTTAAAGGTCCGAAAATACATTGAAGCAGATCGACATAATAAAAACCAAATTTTTAAGTTAATTTAATTGTGCGGTTACCGTTATAATTGAAATTTTTAATGACAAAGCACGTTGGTTTAATCCAGGGGTCTCCAAACTACGGCCCGCGGGCCACATCCGGCCACTTACAGATTTTTTCTGGCCCGCGGAGAGCTAGCATACTTGAAAACTCCTTTTATAGCACATATTTTTTTTCTAGCAAATTAACTTAAGTTCACTGAAGTATTCAAATTTTATGTTGAATAATTATAAAGATAACTTCTATATTGATATGGTCCTGGGCTAACTACTAATAACATTGTTGTAGGCTTATTGTTTTTGTTTTTGTAATAAGTTGGATAAAGAAACACGGAATTGTAATAAGTAAAGACATGTATAATATGCAGAATATTTAACTTCAGTATATAATAACTAACAAATTATTGAAATGAATCCAACTAAATTTCATACATTTTAAATTAAAACACAACTTATTACATGCATACTGACATATTAAATACTAATGAAATTTGTGTAACTGAGATTTTCCACTGATAATAGTTTTAAGTTGTAAACTAATTTTACTTGTACCAATTATTAAAATGGATTTAAGATTCTCGTCGGTTAATTTAGATCTGTAAGCATTTTTTATGTACTTCATTTTGGAGAAGGTCTTCTCACACAAATAAGTAGTGCCAAAAACAGAAAACAGCCCACGAGCAAATTTATGCAAATTAGAAAATTGTGGCAGTGGAAGACTCTTATAAAATTCCAACAATGATGAGTTTTGATATTTGCTCTTAATTATATCACTGCACTGTAGATCAATCATTTCAATTTGAAGTTCAGAGGCTAGGGTTTCAATGTCAGCATCAAAAGGATTCTGGAAAATCTTAATTTGATTCGCAATGAAATCAAAGTTCGAGAAACGCGTATCAAAATTTGTTTTCAAAGAACTCAAAGTTTCGATTGCAAAATATATAGGAAACTCAGTCTCAGTGGTGTGGCTGAACATTTCACATGCTTAAAAATTTGGAAAACATTTGCTTCGTAGTTGTGATTGAAACAGTATCAATTTCTTCCGGAATGATTTGATATTAGTGTATAAATCAGGAAGATTCTGGTCTTCTTGCAATCTCAAATTCAGTTTGTTCACATGTTTTGTCAGATCAACATAGAATGTTAACTTCCACAGCCATGCGTTGTTTTGTAATTCAGTAAGAGGGCGATGATTTTCATTCAAAAAAATTTCGATCACTGCTTGAAGTTCAAAAAAGCGCTGAAGGACTTTCCCACAACTAAGCCAACGTACGGCAGTATGATAAGGCAAGTCATTTTCTCCAATCTCTTCAATAAATTGTCGGAATTGTCGATGATTCAGCCCAAAAGTCTTGATAAAATTAACGGTTGATATGACTGGTTTCAGAACTTTAGACATATTCAAATATTTTCCGCACAAAGACTGTTGATGAATGATACAATGTAAGACTAATGGTTTTTAACCACCGTCATTTTCTACATCTTTTGACACAAGAGCGACTACTCCTTTATCTTTCCCACTCATGTTTTTGCCTCCATCAGTTGTAATGCATTTCAAGTTTTTCCATCGAAGGTTCTCTTTTAATTAATGGTCATTTCAACTCCTTTAAAAATATCTGCACCAGTAGTTGTCCCATGAATACTATACATATCAAAAAGTTCTTTATGCATTTCATGGTTTTTATCTACTCCTCGAATATAAATCAACACTTGAGCAGTGTCTGTCACATCCGTTGACTCATCCAAGGCCAAAGAAAACCGCTCAACATGTCCATTTTTGTCGAACAGTTGAGAGGATGTATTTTCAGCGATGTTTTCTACCCTTGGAGCCACAGTGTTTGCCGACAAGCTGACAGTTTTTAATGAATTTACCTTTTCAGGCCACATTTCTTCGGCTACTGCATTTATGCATTCTTTAATCATTTCTCCATCGGTGAATGGTTTTCCACGTTTTGCTATTTCAAGAGCCACACGGAAGCTGGCACGAGTTGCTGCCTCTTGTTCAGTTTTGAGTTTTGTAAATGAAGATTGCTGCGATTTCAATCCGCGCTTCATTGCTTTGAATTTTTCTGTCCGCGAACTTCCTGTATATTTTGAGTAATTTTCAAAATGTTTTGCTTCATAATGACGTTTAATGTTATATTCTTTGAGAACGGCTATGCTTTCATTGCAAATCAAACACAGCGCCTTGTTACTGGACTCAATTACGAAATACTGAATGCTCCACTGATCTTTGAATTTTCTGCATTCACTATCAATTTTTCGCTTCTTTTCCATACTACTAAATCACACACAAGAGCAACAATTAAATAAAAATACTGTAACAAAGATGTCTTAAACTGAAACACGCACAACCACGTTTTAAGGAGGTACGCACTATTTTATTTCACAATGGTATCATAGGAACTGACTTGTGGTTGCGACACTAGCCTTCTTATATATTCCAATTACTACCATCTTGAAGTGTGTGTGGAAGACAGTAGAACTTTCTCGAACAAAAGAGATTATTCTGTACGCGCTATTAGCGCCATCTGTTGGAGATAGAAGGTACTGCCTATTTCCGCTTGCAACCACCAGATGTCGTGTCACGTTACTTCTCATGGCTCGTACTCTACGGCTGATACATAAATTACAGATAATGGCAGAAAATTTATAATTAGCAGTAGATGCATTTTGTGGACTTTAGTCCGATTTGCAGCCTTTTTTAAACGTCGAGTACTTTTTCAGATTTTTTTTCATAAGTAGACTATTCCACTTTTTACCACCGGCAACAATGATAATATGGTTTGGCCCTCGGAACTTACTGGATTAATAAGTATGGCCCTAAGGCTGGAAAGTTTGGAGACCCCTGCTTTAATCCAATATGTAATCTAACAGCAGTAAACTACATTTTAGTAATGGTAAACCTCATCAGCTACTGACTCAATACCTACGTTAGCCAACATTAAAAAAACCAAAACGTGAAACGTAGGTATTGGATCAGTAGCTGATGAGGTTCACCTATACTGGAATGCAGTGTACTGCTGTTGGCATATAGATAGGATTAAAGCAACGTGTAGTGTCATCACAAATTTCGAAAACAAATTCATTTATACGTTTCAAGCGATAACTACACTTTTGCATAAGAATTTGATGCTGATTTGATCAATTGTATTCGTACAATACGTTCTAGAAATCGTTGCAAGCTTTCACCGGTGTCGACATGCAACAAAAGTCCACTTGAATCGACTTCAAGTAGTCTGTTAAAAACAATATCAAGTTATGCTCCGTCTTCACGCTTTGTTTTCTTTCTCTTAAAACTTAAACTTTCATAAACTTAATCCAAACTAAGTTCGACACCTATTCTAAGGTAAACCGATGTCAACTCTCAAGTAGTGATATCTCTTATTATGTCATGACATATCGTTTAGAGCCCTCCACGCAATAGATGACAATATATGTGAGAAATTTGCCTAAACGTTGCATAAACATCGGGATGGCAGATTATTCGTTTGGGGTGAGACTAAAGTTCTCTTATTCAATTGATTGCGTACTTAGTCAATAGGATGCTTCATTCGTACAGGCGAAGTTTAGAACGCAAATAACTTTTTCACACAAAACCTTGGCTAGCCACCAGATGCGTTCTCTCATTGCGCTATACTTGGTATGTGTGTGTAATGATGTTGCAGACGTGTTGTCGATACAGTTGTAACTCATATCCGTAAAACTCTAAGTTGTGTGAAACTCATAATCTTAATAAGTCTATATTTTATCTCTAAAGTTTTAATTCATAATTCCGATACGTCCCTCGGTACATGTTTTGTGATTATAGTCACAACAATAATATGTTTACCTACGAATTCAATTATAGTGGATTATTGAAGTTTTAATTATCATCCGACAATTTAGAAGCTGGCAGAGTTTGGTCGAAGTTGATAAAACTTGATTCGTCGTGTGTAAATCGGCGAGATTTTGTTGCGAAATGCTCCCAAGTAGCTGTTTCGTCCGGTAAGAGTATAGGTTAATCGGCATGCATTACTTTAAGCTGAACAAGTATCAATGGATTATATGTACTATTGAATTTCAATAGACGAATAAAATTGAATAAACGGTTTACTCAGAATAAAGGAAGTACAAAGATTCGGCATTACGAAGAATGTTTTACATCGATATTGATTGCCTTGAGAGCAAAGTCAATTGTACTATAATATGCTATTTTCTAGGAATAACTACTATTTGCAATGATGTGGTATTTAAGCGTCGCTTTAGTCGGAATAATTCAGCCTTAGCGACTTGACAATCTACAAAATCTGCAGTACTGCTAATGTTAGCCAAATCAGGATAAATACCCATACACGTGGATATATAAATAAAGCTATGTGTTCTAACAAAGGCCTCGACGGATATGATAGTTCTCGAGCATCACTGCATGACAATTGACTCAATAAGAATACGTTCGATCTGCATAAATTTGCGAAATACCCTTTATTTAAGCACTCACGGCATAAAACGTTTTGAGATGGGCATAGATCGCGACTGTGTAGATAGTTTCCACAAAGGTAATATTTCTGTTTCTTATTGATACTTCTTATTGACATCGAACACTAATTTTCCTATTTTGTATCTAATATGGGCATGTCTTGTATGGTATTTAATATCGAGTTTGTCGATTCGGGTTGCTGCTTGAAAATAATAAGGCATGTTCTTGCGCGGCTTCTATTGATCGAATCATCTATTATGCCTTTTCTTTGTCAATATCTCCAGCGATGAATCAAATCAGCTAACTGAGTCTATGTATTTAAGATAATTAAAAAATTAAAAAATTAATAATAATGCTATATCAAAATTTAGTAATTAAATAATTAAATAATTATAAATAATACATAATTTTTATATAAGATTTTATATAATTTATATCAAGTTAAAATAAAAATTGAAATTTAAAATAAAAGTCAATTTTTATGAATTGACTAATAAATAACAGACGATGTATCAGAATATTTCAGAATTTTATCTGAAGATAATCCGGCTATGTATTCATCTCATAGGAATTTATCGTGCTGTTCGAGTGCAGTTGTGTATTTAGGATAATATTGTTACACAAGTTTCAATTGATTTGTAAATTGATCAATGGTCGTATTTTGATGTCATTTTTATTGACAAAAAGGCTGGTAAATGCATTTATTGCAGTTTCTTATGTTGTGCAGTGACCT
This sequence comes from Pomphorhynchus laevis, assembly GCA_012934845.2. Lineage (NCBI taxonomy): Eukaryota > Metazoa > Acanthocephala > Palaeacanthocephala > Echinorhynchida > Pomphorhynchidae > Pomphorhynchus > Pomphorhynchus laevis. Next base: position 68,847 of record WNNJ02003615.1, on the reverse strand, counting down.
ATGTTTGAGATGTTTGTCTATATATGATTTATCAATAAGCACGTTACTTCCGAAGGCTGTTCTCCAATAGCATTTAGAAAAGAATGATATCGAGAATATTAGTGATACTATATCGCTTGAGCCTGTGTTCAACTAGGATTAATGTCAAGTTCACGTTGCTTTAAGACATTATTCAATGACCGATCGTTCGAAATTGATTTTGTTCCTCCATTGTAGAAACTTTTTACATTGTAATAACACTGTAATAGCAAAATACCATAATATGGGTTTTTGTTACATATAAAAACAAAAGTTACATAACGTACTAGTACTAAAAAATACTACGAATTGCATAAAACTGCAAATAAGCGTGATGATTTATATTTTAGCTTCATAAAATATGACCTCCAATTATAGAATAATATCTCCCTCATCACTGGAAATATTTTACTAGGTCCCAACGATTCCATATTCCAGCTGACAAGATATATATACTTATTATAATAAATTGACAACAAAATGGGCCAAAGGCTCTTACAGTTCCATCACAAATACAAATAAAATTAAATAGTTTGAAAGTCAATTAATTATATAGTGTCTTGAGGATATTTACTGCCGGGTCTACTTCCAGTCCGTTCTTACATTTTGAAATTCTTCCTCTCGATACGGTTTCTTTAAGAAAGGCTATTCTACGTTTGAATAACATGTCCACGGAGACATCTAATTCGGCCTCGATCAAATCTATTTCTCTTCAACATACAAGAATGGTCTCGTAATGAAGACTGATCCCTTAATTCTAAAAAATCCTTAAGGGGCTGATTACAATCATGGAGAATATTCTATACTAAACCCCTCCTCACACACCTACAATCCTACGTCGCCCTTGGAGAAATCTTGACCTCTCCCTTCTCCGCTCTGCCTTACTCAAATCATCTCTATCATTACCCACAATAACATATTCATCTCCTCACGATCTCGCCTTTCTTTTCGACTCTGAACTCACATCCACTCTCGATATTCTCTTGCCCTTCAAGTCTCACCCACACCATCGCTTGCACCGTACCCCATGGTTTGACAACCAATGCCTACTATCAAAGCGTCGACTCCGCCATCTTTTTCGAGTCTATCACCGCTCTCTCAGACGTAATTTCCGCTCGATCACTCCGTCTTTCCGTGATTCCTATCTTGCTCTTCGCCGGTCTCATCTCAACCTACTACGTACCAAATGCAACTCCTTCTGGCAGCATAAAATCATCACTTCATTCAACTCTAAGACTCTCTGGCATACTTTTAACTCAATCCTTGCTCGCTCCTCTTCGCCGTGCAACATCAATGCCAATGATTATTCGTCATTTCTCCAGACTAAAGTATCCACGTTGCTCTCTCACACCCCGGTCTCCATCCTATCCCACTCTGCCCAGTCTAATCTCATCCTTCCGGAACTCTTTCATCTTCTCCCTGTCTCACCTACAGAAGTATCATCTGTCCTCATGTCCTTGCCCAACAAAACCTCACCTGCCGATCCCCTGCCTACTCACATATTAAAATCTATATGCTCATCGATATCCCCATTTCTCACAACCTTGTTTAACTCGTCCATCCGCAGTCGTATCTTTCCTTCACACTGAAAATCCGCAATCGTTCGTCCCCTCCTTAAGAAACAATCGCTCGACCCCTCCCTTCATTCTAGCTATCGCCCCATTTCACAACTCCCTACTCTTTCTAAGCTCTTAGAACGCCTCATCTTAATACAAATCAACGCTTATCTCTCCTCATCCAATCTGTACCTCCTTTCCAATCCGCTTTCCGCTCTAATCACTCGACAGAAATCGCATGCATAAAAGTGTACAACGACTTACTCATTTCTCGAGACAAGGCTCTATATAGTGTTCTCATCTCCCTCGACCTCTCCTCCGCATTCGACATTGTCGACCACTCCGTCCTCCTTTCTCGCCTTCGTTATGATTACGGATTTTCTTCCTCCTCCGTAGCATGGTTCGCCTCATATCTATCCGACCGTTCCTTTCGCGTCTGTTCTAATTCATCATCCTCCCCTCCCATCCCTATTTTTTTGCGGAGTCCAACAAGGTTCAGTCCTAGGTCCCCTGATTTTCTCTCTTCTGCTTGGCGATCTATCTCCGTTTATCAAACCTCACTCCTTTAAGGTTATGCAATACGCCGATGACATTCTAATCTATGCTCATGCACCCGCACATCGCATACACGATATTTGCATTTCTGCCTCCAACTGTCTTTCTTCTATCTACAAACGTCTTTCCAATCTCCATCTCGTTCTAAACCCCGAAAAGTCTAAAATAATGTGGATCCTCCCCCGTAAACCAAACATATCTCCTCCCACTGTACATTTTGCCTCATCGATCATCCCCATAGTCCACAATCTCACTTTCTTAGGCTTCCATTTCGATGATCACCTTTCCCTTAAACCCTTCGTCCGTGACAAGGTCCGCTCATCTAACTTAATTCTCCGTGACATCCGCCGTATCCGCCCCCTTATCGACTTCCGTTCTTGTATGTCTCTTCTTTCATCGCTTCTTTTCCCTAAAATCGATTACTGCCTTAGCCTTTTCGCCAATTCTCCAAAATCCATCATCCTACCCCTACAACGAATAATCAACACCGCCGTTCGAGTGCTCTTTCGTCTCCGTCGCTTCGATCACACATCCACATATTTTGCCCAACTCTCCTGGCCCACCATCCACATCCGCATCAAACTCCGCCTTCTTCTCGTTACTTTTCGTCTCATCGCTGTCGGCTCCTTATCGTTCATCAACCCTCCTTTCTTAGACGATACTCGCCCAACCTCGCTATCGCTTCGTTCCTGTCATACCCTCTTACTCCACGTTCCTAATTACTCCAACAACTACGGTCTCCGATCCTTCCTCGTCGCCGCCTCACTCGCCTGGAATCAACTCCCTCTCGACGTCCGCCGCGCCCCCTCCTTTATCACATTCAAACACCTCCGTTCACACCTTCTCGACACCTGATTCATAGTCTTGTTTTGTTGTGGTCATGTAAGCGTGCGCTGGCACGCATTTGCCACGTTAAAATAAATCATTTTTTAGATCAATCCTTATTAGTGCATAATGAATGGATGATTACATCCAGTGTCTTTAACCGATTTTCATATGAAAGATGACTAACAGAGGGAACCAATTTAGTTGCATTTCTATATACACATTCAAAACTTTTAAGTTTATCAAGATTATTTGGATACATGGAAGCAGAAGCGTATAACAGCGAACTCTTAATTAACCCGTCCGAAAGCAGTTTAAAACTAGTTGAGACTAATCTATCGAATGAACGGCGGAGTACTCCCACTATTCGACGCACTTTAGAACACATGTACTCAGTATGATTCCTAGTTGATAAATCGACACATACCCATACTCCAAGATCTTTATGGGCTGATACGATCTCTATTGGTAAATTTTCATAATAATATATGTGGTCGTATTGTCTTCTGCAAGTTATAGTCATCGCTTCACACTTTTTAAAGAATTTAAACTCTATAATTCTTCTCTTGCTTAATGCGTAGGTTTCGATTGTGAATCTAGCGTTTACACTACAAGATACTGAACTTTCCCAGACCGCGTACTATGCCTAGCGTTACTATTCATCGGGCTATATCCCGTATTTTACCATTTTCTTTATTAATTTGATTAAAATGTAGTTATTGGTCTGCTTACTTTTTTAATGATTTTATCTCTTTATCTTTATTGCTATAAGCTTTTCATTAGCTCGCCGTTTTCTTTCCCAATAAAGGATACTTTATTTACCAAATCCGGCAATCGACCTTACAAAATACCTATTTCTGATGCATTTTGACTATTCGATTGCTGTTTTTGTTAAATGAGCATAAGCTTGAGCCTTCTCATTTTCTCTTGCATTCTCATTATTCACTCATATAATGTAATTTAAAATTCTTTACATGCATGTGAGTATGCTCTATGATCACACAAACAATTTCAACACTTCGGTTGTGACGTTCTGTTTGGGAAGTTCCTTGACTCGTGAGCTTGTCTACAATGTAAGCATCGGCATCCGTCACTCTGACCACATGTTATAGTAATGACCCTACTACTGACATTTAAAACATTGTGGATAGTGGTAGTGCATATCATTATTGCCAAATATTACAATTTTGACAAGATGCCCTATAGTCTTCCCCGCCTCTCTTATTTTGAATATGTTCACTATCAGACCTGCAATCAAATATGTATCGTATATAACAATTTTTGAAATTCATTGCTTTATTTCCTTACCCTTAGCATTTCTTCTACATCTTTTTCTGGAATCTGCTATTAGTAGATGATTGATAAAAAGGGTTTATTTTTACGTGACAAATGCGCGCTGGCGCACGCGTACATAACCATGAGAAAAAAAACCAAAAATCTAAATCATGTGTCGATAAAGTGGGAACGGAGGAGGTATTTGAATGTGATAAAGGAGAGAGCGTGGCGAACGACGAGAGAGCGTATTCTAGGTGAGGGAGCGGCAACGAAAAAGGATAGGAGACCGTAGTTGTTGGTGTAATTGGGAACGTGGAATAAGAGGGAATGACGGGAACGCAGCTATAGAGAGGAAGGGCGAGTGTCATCTAAGAAAAGGAGGTTGATGAACTATGGGGATCCGACATCGATGAGACGAAAAATGACGAGAAGAAGGCTGAGTTGGATGCGAATGTGAATGGTGAGCCCGGCGAGTTGGCAAGATATGTGGATGTGTGGGCGAAGTGACGTAGACGTAGAAGCACTCGAACGTTGGAGTTGATGATGCCTTACAAGGATACGATGATGGATTTTGGAGAATTGGTGAAAGGCTAAGGCAATAATTGATTTTAAGGATGAGAATAGGTGAAAGAAGAGACATACACGAACGGAAGTCGATGGGTCCGAATACAGCGGACGTCATGGCGGATTAAGTTAGACGAGCGGACCTCGTCACTGACAAAGAGTTTAAGGGAAAGGTGATCATCAAAATGGAAGCCTAAGAAATTGAGATTTTGACTATGGGGATGATTGATGAGGCAAAATATACATTAAGAGGATATATGTTTTGTTGACGGGAAATAATCCACATTATTTTGGACTTGTCAGGGTTTAGGACGAGATGAAGAAGGAATAGACGTTTGTAGATAGAAGAAAAACAGTTGGAAGCAGAAATGCCGATATCGTGTATGCGATGGGCGGGTGCATGAGCATAGATGAGTATGTAATTGGCGTATTGCATGACGCTAAAGGATTAAGGTTTGGTAAACGGAGAGTGATCGCCAAGTAGAAGATAGAAAAGCAGGGGTCCTAGGACTGAACCTTGTGGGACCCCGTAAAAAATAGGGATGGGATGGAAGGATGATGAATTAGAACAGACGCGAAAGGAACGGTCGGATATATATAGTAAGTATAAATTAAAATCAATTTATAAGCTATTATTATTATTCGAGACCAATAATCATATTTTGTATATATAAAGATATATTATGAAATAGTGTACACTGACGGTCAGGATACTTAACGTATGCGTTCGTATATTAAATTTATTAAATATAAACTGGCAAAAAGGTTATGGCACTTTATTTCAACGTTTCGGCCGAATCCTATTTGAATTTGTTGTTGTCGTCTACTGGAGTAGTTGACGTAAAATTTTCATTTGAGGTTTTGATGGAGTTATTTATTATATAATGTTCTGGGAGTGAAAAATATCAATCAGCATTTTGCTGATTATATATTTTTTGTTCCTAGCGAATTCGATCATTATATTGTCTACTAAAAGTGTCATCTCTTATGAGTAGATTGGTTCGCTACTGGTTCTTGTGTTTTCAATGCAGCGTAATCCTAAGTATTGGTTACTAAATCTTTAAATAAGTGTCTTTTATAATAGTATTTGAACGTAAGCTACATGATACGAAAATACTTACAAAAATAAATATTATTGTATTTCTTAAATTGACAGCTGATTGTCCTTCATTAGTAGTGTCCTTCCAAACACGGAATAACGAACAATATTGCATGAACATTGCTAGTTATGTCTACGGTTCCTACGATTAACGTAAACGAAATCTTTTAAAAAGTGCCTGAATTGTGATATGTAATGCAACACATTTATCTCTACGCGAATGCTTTGTAATCTTGCTTCGAGACGTCTACATTGATATACTCTTATAAGTATATATTCGAATCCCACTTGCCTTTAATTTGGTTTTAGAGCGATCTGGCATCCGTTGCAATTGTATTCAATTGAATAAAAGTATGCAACATGAGATGCATAATTGCGATTAAACCATAAGGTAACCCTATTTTCATCAAAACTATCCCTCAAAATTCAAAATGATGATGATAGCAGTAGCTGTCGAAATATAAATTTTCCAATACAAACATTTCTTCTTGACGAATTTCTAAATATACAAATAACTGGAACACTTAAAAATCTTGCAAAATATCGAATTAAAAATCACTAATAGATAAACCAATTCTCCTGATTTTTAAATTTGTTATTAAATTTTGTATTGTCTGGAAAATACCGCATCAAGTTATCGTAATCATTGCATTCTTCAGTCAGTTTTTCAGTATTCCGGTGGGATCAAAGCCCACTAGCAGACACTAACGCGCCGTCTTCCGACTGAACCGCTCAGGGTCTTTAATACACATGAGGGTCCAATTGGGGCGTACTATGGTATGTAATCTTGACGTGAGAAGCTTCAGAAAACTTAGTCTTTGCTCGGGGGACTTCCTCTTGAGAAGAAGACTAATCCCGAGATTGCCCAGGTGCACGAAAGGCGCACCTGAACATTTTAAACTGATAATTCGTTGTAGATAATATAATTTGGTAATATGCCCTCTGATGAAATATAGCGGTATAGTAATGTTACTACATGCCTACATTATTTTGCAACTTTCAAAGTTACAGCATAATCTATACATTATTTATACATAGAAGGAGGAGAATACTTAAGATATTATTTTATGAAAATCTGAACGTCTTTTTAATTAACAAATAAAAAGTTAGTAATATATTAATTAACTAATAAAAATTGCCATTAATTTATTCTTAACGTCTTTTCTAGTAGTCTCAATAGTATTATTGTCTATTAGACATACACCTGTCTTGTAAATCATCACGATTTTACACTTGAAATGATAAGGATCGTTTGTGGCAACTTTATATATATATATTCCTTTTTTGGCTAATATAGAAATAGATTTATATATTTTTTTAAATACGTTAAATAAAAAGCTGATTTAGAAAAGCTCTAAATTTCTAACCAGAGTTGTTTTGATCTTGTTGGTTACAATGCAGCATATTTGAATATTCGGTTTTGCTGATATTATATTTGGTAGACTAATTAATTATATGATTAGTCTATTAAACATTATATTAATGCTTAGTTCACCAGCAACATTTTGCCGATAAAATAAAATTCATTAACTGTTTTTTATAATTTTGAAATAATGTGCGAACTAAAACAGGAAATTTGCAGACAACATAATTGAAAATGACGAAATAATAAAAATGATGAAATAAGTATGGTTATTTAAAGCACATAATACATATGCATCGTAAACAACATAAAAATATTATAAATTCCTGACGAAGGCAAACACCAAAAGCTTGAATAAATATTTGTCCAACTTCCTTCTCTTAACTTGTGGTATTTTAAAGATTAAGCTTTATCTACAAGCATTCAGTATGAATCCCAGCAACCTTTGGCAACCGCCAATATATGTACGCATCGATTAAAATTTATACCTTTTCATGCTTAAATCTTTATCGTATAAAATGTAACCCTTCGAAATAAATGGTTTCAGATGACCGATTTGATTTATTTTCGTAACGTTTTTTTGTTGTTAAATATAAAATTTACAATGGAAGGATATAGTATAATTGTTTCAAATCGTAGGCTACATGATACGAAAACACGTTTAAAAGTAAACAATATTATATTTCTTAAATAGATAGCTTAATTTAATCAATCAAATCAGCTAACTGAGTCTATGTATTTTATACTATAGAGATCATCAGGAGGAACTGCTATGTTATCAGGTTTTTCCTCTAATAACTTTAAACAATTTTAAATAATTATAAATAATTTTATAATTCTAAGTATGTTTTGACATACTCGTGCCGCCTGACAATCCTCCTCTGCATCTAGCAGTGGGAGGTACCCAACACTGATGAATCAAAACGATGACGAAACGATAACTAGTTATCGTTTTGTCGATTCTTTCGTGGCTGCCAAACTGATGATAACAAACAATTATATTCCTTTTTATAGAATTAATTTTATATAACGATAAAATTTAAAATTGAAATTTAAAATAAAAGTAAATTTCATGGATTGATTAATAAATAGTACACGATGTATTTGAATAAAAATAGAGGTCAACGGGATGAACCGCTGTGCTATCAGGTTTCGCACCTTATTCCTAAATTCAACATAACAGCGGTGCCAAATAAATGCTAATGACGTATTTCCTCTGATAAAATTTGATTATCTGGTGTATCTTATGCTAATACAAAGCATATTGTTAATTAGAATTTTACAATTCTTTCAGAGTAATATATTATATGTTTTATAATTTATTTAAAGTAGTTGTTCACTTTAACAACCATACTCCGAACAAAACGTTTAAGTTTAAATTAATGCCCTTACTATTTTGAAATGCAAATTTTTCGGATTTCAAAAACGATTTCTTCCATGATTGTTAGCATATTGATAAAATTGTAATATTGTAGTTTTTATATCTTTAATTAACGTTTTACAATATTAATTTATAAACATTAAATTTTCAAAATATTTAGGTCATTTCCCCGGATTTTATTTTGATTTTAAATTTAAAATTTTATTATTATCTGTTTATAAACAAAAAAAATCTTCAAAATCATAAGATGTCATACAACAAAGTGAATTTTGTTGCAATTATTTCTATTTGATTGATGCGGGTACACAATTGAAATTCGAAAATTCGGTCGTAATTTTCGGTGTTTTAATTTTTTTTAATCAGCAGAAACATCGAGAAAAGTCTAATATTTATTTTGTTTTCAAATTTTCAACCACTACTGAGGTCATCATCAGGAAAACGTCATTTCACACGTTACAACAAACATATAAAGCACAAGCAGATCTGGAAGAAACATACAGTTTTCCTTGTTATGACCGCAGTAGTGGTTGAAAATTTGAAAACAAAATAAATATTGTACTTTTCTCGAGTATGTTTTGAGCACGAACTCGAGTATCTTCTCGAGCACGAGTATGTTTTCACATACTCGTGTCATCTGCCGGTCCTCCTCTGCATCCAGTAGTGGGAGGTAGCTAGCATTGATGAGTCAAAATAATGACGAAACGATCCCTGGTATCGTTTTGTTGATTCTTTCGTGGCTGCCAGATCATACAAACAGAAAAGATGCCCACGGAAATCTCTAATTTTCTCTTAAAATACAGATAAGTTGGCTGATAAATAGAGAGAATGCGTTGACATTGCCAGTGCTCTTAGCTAATGAACCGTTTGGTTAAGCATGTAATAAATACCTAGTTTGCTAGAAATTTTCTAGCTCTATGTATGTTTTAACATACTCGTACCGTCTGCCGGTCCTCCTCTGCATCCAGTAGTTGGAGGTAGCTGGCGCTGATGAGTCAAAATAATGACGACACAGTACCTGATATCGTTTTGTCAATTATTTCGTGACTGCCACATTATACAAATAGAAACTTGTTTGTTCTGTTAATTTACAATGGAGTCTGCTTACACAATAATTTTCTAATTCCAATATTTGAACTTTAAATGCTATGTCCAAATCATGTTTAGATTGGGTCAAACATACATTAAAACGAAACTCTTATTCATTAACCCGTCAAATCTTAGAATCATTATATTTTTATTGTACAAATAAGGCCAATAACTTATGAAAAAATATACACAATGATTTATTTTACTCGCTAAGTTAGCAAATCGTCTGAAATTCTTTCACTGCTGAATTTTTACTACATGAATACTATTTTGAATGATGTTGTAATATGTCAATTACTAAAAAAGGGGGTGACATCGTATATCTAAATATCTAAAGTATTTTGGTTCGTAAACATTTACTTACTCCTTCAAAAATCCTTCAAATCTTTGTAATATTAGTTTTTTTATATGGTGGTTCTCAAGCGCATTAAAAACATTTTCTTAAATCAATTAGTTTGTAGGAACTGTTATTGTTATCTGACACTAATGATGATATCTAATTTTGAATTAATTACAAATGATGTGCAACAGACGAAAAATGTTAACAATTTTGCAGTTATATAATTGAACGTCCAGATTCTTTTAATAATGTCAGCGTATTTATTTTGGTATTTTTTGATTGATTGATACTTATGAATGTGCTACACTGGATTTCACACATTTTAAATTATTGTAATTGTAATTTTGTAGCCTGAACATTTTTAGAAATAGATTGATATAATTCGCATATTTTACATTATATAATTAAGATAAAAATTTGCATACGAAAATGCTGTGTGATAGTTTTTCCTACTTTGTTTTTTCCTCCAGTCAACAAAGCATATTGGAAAATACACATTATTATCATTATTAATCTGTGATAATGCACTTCATGGCTAATGCGGATATTATATTTTTTGAGTGTCTTCTCTACTCAGCACTAAAAATGTGTTTGTGATTTAGTTAACGATTTTCCTGTTGTCTAGAAAAATATTAAAACATAATGTATTTCCTCTAAAGAAATATCTCAATCTGAGTTGATTTATAAATCAACTTAAAGTTAATTTGTAAATTTTCCAGTATTTTGTTTTTCCTTAAAAACTATCCGAGTTTAAAATATTTAAATTTACTGTACATTTAAATGTTAAATGTTTGGTATTAAATAGTGGTACAAACGAAGAATATGTAAAACTATTGATCCAATTCGACTTCTAATAAAGTCGAATTGGCGATATTTGCTTACTAAAAATATATAGTATAAGAATAAATAATACATATAATGATATAATGTAAAATATATTAAAAGACGTTTTTAATCAATCAATTCTATAAAAAATGTCATTGGAAATCTGAAATTGATTGAAATAGATTACTATAGATTACTATAAGTAGAAGAGAGAAAATCAGGGGTCCTAGGACTGAACCTTGTGGGACCCCGTAAAAAATAGGGATGGAATGGAAGGATGATGAATTAGAACAGACGCGAAAGGAACGGTCGGATATATATAGTAAGTATAAAATAAAATCAATTTATAAGCTACTATTATTATTCGAGACCAATAATCATATTTCGTATATATATTAATATATATATTAAGATATATTAGTAAATAGTGTACACTGATGGATTTTTACGCCGTATTAAAAATGCCGTGTGTAGTTCAAATTTTAAACTGAAATCACATTTATTAAATCACATTCATATATTAAAATTATTAATATTGGACCCATTTGCGGGTAACGACTTACCAATGAACATAACGCATTTAGTAACGACTATCAATGAACATAAGGCATTTTAACATGTAAGAGAGACACATTGCAATATTAGTCATTTATTGTTCAAAAAATCAACAAAAAATGTCAACTCGAAGCAAATGATGTGATTATATTTCTAAAACTTAGAGTGACATTTATTGGCATTGAGTTCAAACATAGGATTTATACGATGGAATTAAAAAAAAATCAGATTAAACAACTACATATATAGAAAATTACTAAGGGTTCCAAAGGATACTCGCAGTTGCAAATGATCCCGTTCGGAAAGCGTTGTTATAACGTGAAATATATTCTATCAACAGGCATCTAAAGTTTCGTACATTTAACAGAAAGTCTTTGATATGGAAATAATACATAACAGGGTGCATGAAGTTTCGGCTCTTAGCCGAAGATAATTCTCTGTAAAACAAATTATTGCAATACTAAATGCTCTAAAAGAAAACAGTGAAGGCACTTCTTTTACTAAAACGATATTAAACAATGTAATTACAGAGAATTTTTATTAAAAAATATTTCTATATTGTGAAAATGCAGTTGTCGTGACTAGAAAAACTTCTTAAGTTCTGAAGATACCACAAAAAGTCTTTAGCGAAATGCGAATAAAAATTCGTTTAATCTGTTACAATTAGTTAGATGATGAATACATAATTTCAAAGAAAGGAATGTCAAAGACAAGCGGAAAATGTACATATAGTTCTCATTTATCAGAAGAAACTGTATATAAATATTTTGATAATGTAATAATGACGATTATGCAATAACAATAATATTGTTATTATAATATATATAAGCCTGTATTTTATTACACATTTATTAAGTCGTTACCCGCAAATGGGTCCAATATTAATAATTTTAATATATTAATTTGATTTACAATATATTATACAGAAAATAGATCATTGTGCTATTTGCATTTCAATGTATAAGACCGAATGTAGCGGTGCATTGAGTCAGAAACGCGGTGCTCGGAACCATTATTATATGGACCTGGCAAGATAAATTTCAATCTTCATGCGAGCCACGTTATTACACTGGAAAATTCAGACAGGTGTTTCTCGCTGATCTTTGTCGTGAACACACGTAGAGTTGCGTTTGCTGCTCTGACTGCACCACCCGTTGACGCAAACACCAGCGGGCAGAAGGAACTGTGATCAACTTCTCGTATCCTTTTCTCATATTTGCTTCGTACTTTCTTCGTACTTGTTATTACAATATTGTAATAATATTATGTTTATAATATTATAATAATATTTCTCAAGAGAGTGTGATCATTCCGCGTGAATCATTTTGCTATACTCATTCAGGCCAAATGCGAAAGAAAACACAAAATGGTAACACGTACAGTTTTCTCATCACATTTCTGCCGTCTGCCAGTCCTCATATGCATTCATCAATGGGAGGGATCTGACACTAATGAGTTATTGTGATGACGAAACAGTACGTGTTACCGTTTTGTCTGTTTTCTCTCGCGTTTGGCTTTAATGAGTATATATATAACAGTAGTGCACGGATGTGCTGAGTAAACAACGGTCCAGGATTTCTTACGAAATACGGCATTTATACTAAATGGTGTTGCTTGATAGACTGGACTTCGATTCACGACTTTCAGTCACCATGTCACTTCTAGACGACCACTTCAGCATCGAAATGATGAGTACCCGGCAACACTCATCAGTAGAATGAGGTACACACTGGTCGTTTCGGTTGCCTGTGTGACATTGTGAATAAAGGCGTTTCCGACACTTTGCTTAATTGTCTGAGGCTTATGCTCTTTACCAGATCGAATTGCTGTGCGGACCATCCTTAAACACTAGGCAGAGATTGTTGCTGAATTGTCGCTGCACTCGTTGGATCCTAAATGGATGCGGCAGGTATAACAGTAGTGCACGGATGTGCTGAGTAAACAACGGTCCAGGATTTCTTACGAAATACGGCATTTATACTAAATGGTGTTGCTTGATAGACTGGACTTCGATTCACGACTTTCAATCACCATGTCACTTCTAGACGACCACTTCAGCATCAAAATGATGAGTACCCGGCAACACTCATCAGTAGAATGAGGTACACACTGGTCGTTTCGGTTGCCTGTGTGACATTGTGAATAAAGGCGTTTCCGACACTTTGCTTAATTGACTGAGGCTTACGCTCTTAACCAGATCGAATTGCTGTGCGGACCATCCTTAAGCACTAGGCAGAGGTTGTTGTTGAATTGTCGTTGCACTCGTTGGATCCTTAATGGATACGGCATGTATAATAGTAGTGCACATATGTGCTGAGTAAACAACGGTCCAGGATTTCTTACGAAATACGGCATTTATACTAAATGGTGTTGCTTGATAGACTGGACTTCGATTCACGACTTTCAGTCACCATGTCACTTCTAGACTATATATATATATATATATATATATATATATATATATATATATATATATATATATATATATATATATAATATTCTATTGTAATATTATTGTTACAGTAGATGTAACAATGCTGACAGATATTCCAATGTTGCAATAAAAAATAATTTCCTATCATATATTATACACGTTAAGTGGTAATTAAGATATAATTTAAGATATATTTCATCGTCATTTGGGAGAACATCTTTATGTTCACAGCGCATCTAATATTACCTTCACGATTCGTTAAAATTATACCATACAAAGAAATGCATTTCAAATTATCGATTTCACTTGTGTAAAAAAGTAGAATTTAATTTAGTCATACCTCTACGATTGTACCTTGTCTGCGTGAGTTTAGGGATAATACATCTCTGTTTTTTGAAATTCGAAATATCACCTATTGACAAGAATATCGTTTAAAACACGTTCTCTACACTAGCTTAAAATTTAGCTTATTTAAGCAGGCTAATACACTAAATGTAGGTTGATCTATAATTCAACTGCCTTTTTTAGTGTTTAATTTCATCTTAATCTGTATTTATTTTTGGTATTTACAAATATCGTCAACCGTCAAATACGGTTTGTTTCAGAATGGCAAAATATGTACTCATCTTCGTGTTTTCGTATTGAAATTCGATTCACCACACCTACTCACTAAAAATTATTACTGAGCTGAATGAAATGATATTATTAAATTGATACTGCTAATTTGGTCAATTTTTTAAATTTAGAATTTTGGAGCAGAATAAACAACCCCTATTTATTTTTATAAGTTTTTCTAGTTTATCAGAACAAACGGACAATTTGTTCACTGTAATAATTAACAAATCGTGTACGTTTTGTACGAAATAAATAAATAAAGATTTTCTTAACTAATACAACCGTCGAGTTTTGTACTGAGCAGTTAGCAGCAGCTAGCGAAATACAAAAATAAATGAGTGTTTGTAAATCCTGCTGATTTTATTAATTTAAAAGGTATTCTTTTGAATTTATTTTGGAACCAAAATTCCATAAGAATTTTGATACTACCATGGTGATAAGTGCTTGAATTTTTATGCATACAATCTTTAGAAGTCATTATTTTCTTTTATGATTATATTGTAGTGGATATATTGCAATAGAACTATACAAGCATTAGATAAAATTATAGTTAAAGATTTATATGTTAATGTGGTAAATATTTTAACTCTAAATATACATGTATATCCATCTTATAATACTTTAAAATTCAACTGCCAATTTTGTACTGTATAAACCGTAATTTCACAAATAGCCAAGCAAAAGTTCTCTACTTACATGTGTATTCATAATTAGAGAAAAATTTAAGGGACGATTTGTAATACGTTTACAACGTTTTTGTTGAAAACGCTGATTTTGTTTTATTCTTCTTATAAATAATTAACTTGTGGAATTCTTTTTTAATTTGGAATTCTGGAGCAAGATCAACAAAACACATTTTATTTGAGATTAAAAGCTCATATTTTTGTGATGGGCTCGTATATATTCGTTGCACTTACACATCAGATTGTACAAATTGAGTTTGTTGAGGCATATACACAGAAAAGTTTCAAAACGATCTTACTGTGAACGAAGCTATCTGACTTGCGGAGCGTGACAACGACATCTGCGAATTATATATATCATAGAGATTGCATCAAAGATATTTGATACCAAAGGTCTAGGAGTCCATTGGAATACGGCAATATGTGGTCTGATAAGCAAGTTTCCAGTTTACGAGCTTTTTTTCACTTGAACTTGAGCAATTTATCGGAAATGCTCTTTTTCAAAAGTCATCAGGCAGCCGATACGTCATCGAGATGGATCATACTACTGATGAGCACTGCCGGTCATCTCTGACGTCTAGTAGTGACAAAAAGTATGCTGATCGTTGAGTGTAGTCTCCAGTTAATTACCGACAGCAGCCTTCTATATATTTATTTATATCTTTATTTATTTATTTACGTAGCAGATGCGTGCCAGCTACACGCTTACAAGTCCACAAACAAAAAATGAACACGCTAAGCAAATTGTTTAAATTGGATCGGATTAGGCGCTTAAAGCACGGTATGGATGTTGATTGGCGTATATGAATGGGCCGATGATTCCAAGAGAGAGTAGCAGCCACAAGGAAGAAGCGAAAGAAGGTAGAGTAGTTTAGGATATTTAAAGGGAGGGAATTACAGGAACGCAAAGAACAGTAAACAGGACGAGAATGATCAAGAAAAGGAAGGTTGAGAAATGAAGGGGTATGAGAAGTTACAAGGCGGAAAGCAACGATAAGAAGACGAATTTGAACACGACAATAAATTGTAGGCAAATCGAGAAAATCAAGATGACGGGATGTATGATCAAAACGACGAAGACAGACGATTATGATCATTTGTTAGGATAATGCGATGTGATATATTAAATCCGGTATAAATATTTGCCGGTAATATGTTTATTTTACAAAAAGAAATGAAATACAATAGATTATTTTACAATGTGAATGTTAATCTTATAAATCAAACTCGAAGATTGATAATTTATGAACACATCGAACTTATGATATTAATAATTGATTAAGAATGCTGAGATGACTGGGATATGTATTAAGAATGCACAATACCTTCCCTTAAAAGAATACTGACACAATATTCAATTATAAAATGCCTGACTGAAAATCAATATTTGGAATATCCAACATGTAGTCTGGATAGATAGACAAATGCACACATTTTTCAATCACATAATTATATTTAACGATAAAAATAGTTAAATACGCTGTAAGCACTTAAAATTAGCTATATATAAGCTACAAGTACCCATCTTATAAAATAGTAAACTTTGACTACCAACTTTGTACATTATAAACCGTAATATTTAAAAATAGACAAACAACAGTTATCTAGCCATATCTGTATCCGTAATTTAGAGGACAATTTAATAAAGATTATAGAACTCGAACAGTAGACAAACAATTTTGATTGTTATTAACATTATCTGATAGAAATGTTTCAAAATCTAAAAGCCTTTATGATTTATAAAGTTACACCTAACCGTTATAGTTGTCTACGATACCGCAATATTAGTAAAAGCGAATCTAAACACAAAACTGCATATTAGTTTAGCAGATGTATTAGTATCTTAGCTAAGCTTATGATAGCTTAGCATCTTAGACGCTACGCTCACATAGCTTAGAATCTTAACTAAGCTTATGAGCCTTATCATATCCGCTGTTACTTCATTTTGTTTCTTTCCCTAATAGAAAAAATGAGAAGATAAAACTTAAAATTAGAATGAATACGGTGAAATTGTTAACATGGACGTTTTTACAATAAAAACGTTCGATCTCCTTTCTGTTAAATTTCACTTCGGCCATCCACTCTGAATCTCGCTATCATATACCGCCTAGGTTCTAGTACACCTTCCAGCCATTCCTTTGTTGAACTCTCTAATTTAATCTTCTACACTTCAATCACTTACATCTCTACTCTTGACTGGGTGATATTAACATTATTTTAAATAGCCCTTTCCATCCTGATACTCTGAAACTAGTCACCTTTTTCAATTATTACAATTAATCAATAATACCAACTCATGAATTTCCACCATATTCTTGGTGAACCTCTTAACTGCATTGCTTTCGCTACTTATACTGAACTGTCTTATTCTATTTCCACCAACGATCCTGGATTTTCGGATCACTTTCTGCTGTCTATATGCCTAAATTGAAATGTCTCACAATCATATTAACTAACTGAATCTACAATATAAAATACAATATATATAAATTGGCGATATAATATACGATGTATGACAGTTAAGATTATAGGTCATCTGAAAAAACTATCGTGTCATCAGCTTACATACCCTATCTTCCAATATATTATTCTCATCCCGTTCATGGAATAAATTACAATCCAATGATCTTCTTTCCAAAATATTTCTTCCTCGCTGACATCGTCGATGAGTTCACAATTCAATAATAATCAGTGATCCTTTTTATTTGACTCCGAGTTTACCGCCATTTTAGATTGTATTTTTTCTCTCCGTTTGCACGTTATGAAGCGATCTCAACAGGATCCTAGTTTTCACTTTAATTGTCGTATGTCCGTCCAAATCATCTTCACTTTCATCGAATTTACTTACGACATCTCAGACGCTGCGAGGCTTCTTGTACCCATAAACATCATCTTGACTATTTGCGACATCGACTCACTCATCATTTCCTTATCAAAAATCTTTAACATTTTTGGCAGTGTAAATTTGCGTATTTCTATAATCCGAAAGATTGTTGGAAAATTTTAAACTCTATTCTCGATCGCAACTTCTCGATAAATGTTGAGAAATAAACAAACATATACATAAATAAGAATTTTCTTAATACCAAACAACCGATAAATAACTAAAAAATAGAAACAGCCATTAAACAAACAGGTCAGAAAAGTCAAAGACAATCAATTTCATAGTATTCCAATATTACGCCATCAGTTCCAGTGGGATCTAAGCCATCCAACCAATCCAACACGCAGCCTTCCGACTAAACCACCCTGGGTCTTTCACTCCCCCAAAGAGTCCAGTCGGGGCGAACTATGCTGGGTAAACGAGATACGATGAGCTTGAGAAACCTTAGCCTTTGCTCTGGGGGACGTCCTCTAGAAAAGAAGACTAATCCCGAGATAGCCCAAGTACCCCAGAGGCGCACTTGGGTTTTCCCTTTCAATGACAGATGCTAAGCCCGTTTCAGAGCCCACCTAGCTCTCTTTAGGATACGTTTAAGTCTATCTAGGTCAGCTTTCACAGACCAGTTCACCGTAACGGTGAACCCCATGTATTTTACTCGACTTGTGAAGGTAGAGAGTGGTTGATTAGTCAAAATAGAGGAGAGTCCAGAGAGTGCTAATCTCTTAAGTGTTTGCTTTGTTTCGGGGCTGTCATTGAAGACAACCACATGCGATTTAGCAGAGTTTAGAATAAGATTGGACTTAAGTAACTGGTCTTTTAATCTTAAAAAGAAACTGCTGATGTCCAAGAGTTCAATGGAGCAGCAAGGAACAAGATAGGAGAAAGAGGGGATACTTGGGGCACACCCGTAATAGGTAGAACTAACGCGCATCAGGGTCGTCTTGATAATAGAATCGCTTGGTGTACAGCAGTATCTCCACCCTGTTAACAAGTCTCGCAGGTAAACCGAGGGACCTTAGAGAAGAGATAACAAAGGGAATGGAGATGCGGTCAAATGCAGCAGAAAAATCAAGGGAAACAGCCACAGGAAGTTGATGACTATTATTCTTACAGAACTGATGCACTTAACACACAGCTGAATGAACCGAGCGACCTTTGACGAACCAATGAAAACTTGGAGGGATTAAATTTCGCCTACTTAAATGATAGCGGATTCTACGCGCAAGCGCTTTTTCGTAGATCGATACGAGGGAATTTTGAATCGATATGGGCCGCAGGTCTTTAGGGCATAAGACCGGATTTTTCTTAGGTAGAAATATACGTCTACTAATGTTGATGCCGGCCACATCAGATGGGGCGGCTAATAGCATTGTTACGGCAACTTCTCTTCTTTGATCGGCTGTCAAAAGCATAAGATTGAGTTTGAGCGAAACAGTACATGTAGTGATCCGGACACACGCCTCGACATTGCCTGTATCGGACTCTCAGAGAATCGTTTTGAGCGGACATTTTTGGATGTCGTTGTTTTCAATCATTTGGCTCAATCGTATTCTCAATCCAGCGCTGTGGCATCTTTCGTTTTCCATGAGTCCCGTAAAAGATCCAAATATGATGACCGCGTAATCACAGTGGAACGTGGCGTTTTTAAGCCCGGTCTTCTCGGCGACTGGAGGTGCAGGTTCGGATGCAAATCAATTAATTCATAGAGTAGCTGCAAGAATGGCATTATCGTCAGACCTATCCTACGCGGACTGTACCAAACGATAAGAAGTCGGTTGGCATTCTGTCTAGTGAGGGCTGCATCGCATTGCATCCACGGCTAACTGAGGACGTCATGATCAAAAATAAAACTTTTTCACTTTGGATGGCATGTTGAAGACAATAATAAAATGGACCCATTTGCGGGTAACCCAAAATTGTATTATTTTATAAAAAAATATAATTATTAAAAAAATTATAGAACAAAAAATTCGTATAGTTAATATTCACATCTGCAGACAAATATATCATTATCATTATCTCATTAAGCATCTTTCTTGATATCTCTTGATCCAAGTGAATTTATTGTCCTGTGTGTTTTTATACTATTAGGAACGGTGATAAGGTGAAGCCCAGAGCAGAAAGAATTGTTACGAAAATATTGATGCTCTAAAATAAATGATATGCCGTTAAGCATTTATCTTGTCATCTCTTAATCCAAGTGAACCCGCTGTTACAATGCTTTTATCTCTACTAGTAAAAATCGTGGGAAAGTGAATCTCCAAATCAGAAAGAATTCCGATAAAAATATTGCGAAATGTGCTAAAATATAATGATGACGTATTAAGTATATTTCTCGTTATCTCTTAGCCCAGGGTTTCTTAACCTATGGGTCATACTCTTCAGTGGGTCACGGAAAGAGTTTTTGTGTGTCACGAACATTATACTCGGTAAAACATTCAAGTGAAATGAAATATTTTTTCTCTCATATTGACAATTTCAGATTGTTAATATCATCATGACGTCAAGAACTAAGAGACGCTGGAAAGACGAATTTTTAAAGTACGGTTTCACACAGGTTATTAAGAAAAGTATAATCAGAGCGCAATGCATGACTTGTAATTCGATTCTTGTCAATGAAAGTTTGCGACCATTCAAGTTAATGACCCACTTCAATAATGTACATGGTGAAGATGGAACAGAAGAGAAAATAAAACAAAGAAGCACGATTCGACCAGAAGGGAACCCTTCGAGGATTTCAATTTGTAAAACACTAAAAACCAATGCTGGAAGTTTCTTATGAAATTGCGTACATAATTACAAGAGAAAAAAAACATCAAATTGTAGTAGGGAAAAGCTAATTAAACCTGCTGCATTAAAAATTGCACAACTAATCCTTGGAGAAGAAGCAATGAAAAAGCTCAAAGATATTCCATTATCAAACGATGTCATTAAATTAAGAATAGTTGAGATAAGCGAATACGTCCTTACACAAGTTGTATATGGAATCAAAAGCAGCCCAGTATGAATTAGTTAACAGCTGGACGAATCAACGGATATCATTAACATTAATAATTTGCTTTTCTTTGTTCGCTACGTAGAAGACGCGTCATTTTGTGATGAGTTTTTATTTTGCACAAAGTTGGAATTAACCGTCAAAGCAACTGACGTTTTGGATTGTTAAATGATTTCTTAAATACACATGGTATCGACTGGAATAAAATTGGTTCTATCTGCACAGTAGTTGCACCTTAAATGTTAGTACACAAGTCAAGTTTTGTTAGTTTAGTGCAAAATGTTGTCCTAAATATTGTTAACATTCATTGTGTTATTCATCGCTAAGCAGCACTTGCTTCAAAAACGTTGCTGGACTCTTTCAAAGAAGTTTCAGGCTGCTGTAGCTCAAGTTGTGAATTTCATTTGTAGAAAATCGCTTGATCATAGAATTTCTAAAGCATTTGCAAGGAAGGAGGAGTGGAACATAGCGTATTGTTATTTCACACCGAAATACGGTGGCTTTCTCGAGGTCGTGTGTTGGATAGGGCGGTTAGCCTGTCAAATGAAATTGTTGTGCTTTTGCGGTTTGTCCGTTACAAAGCGTCGATAAAGTTTGAAGATGAAGAATTCTTAGTCATTATGTGTTACCTGGCTGATATGTTTGGACACATAAAGATCTAAATTTGTCATTACAAAAATCAAATGCTAATCGTCGCCTCCCCATTCGCCTAGAATCAGCTCCCACTCGACGTCCGCCGCGCTTCCACCTTTATTGCATTCAAATGCCGCCTCCGTACTCACCTCCTCGAAACATGATTTAGATTTTTTGTTGCTGTGGTCATGTAAGTGTGCGCTGGCACGCATTTGCCACGTAAAAATAAATAAATATATATTTATATTTAATCGGATTCTCTGTTTTCAAAAAGTTTATTTCTTCATGAATAAGCTAAGCTACCTCTGTGGAGAAAATGAATCGTCAAAAGAAATATGGCCAATTTCAGATTGCTCGATGAGAAACTTAGAAATACAGATGCTTCAGATGACTTGATTAAAAACATAATGGAACATTTATCAAAATTATAAATTCAATTCGCACATAATCTTGGTGAGAAACCAAACTTCTTATCCTGGATTTCACAACCCTTTTTGTAAAAATCGAAGAAGACGGTGAATTATCAGATGAGCTCATAGAGCTCCAGTCAAACTCAGGAGCCAAAACAATATTTGGGGCCAATGACTTACACGATTTCTGGCTTCGATAGATCATTGCGTATTCAAATCTATCCAGAGTAACGCTCTATTAAATTTTGCCCTTTCCAATAACTTATATTTACGAGCAGGGTCTCTCTACTTTGAATCTATTAAAATCGAAGTAGTGGAACAAACTTAAGCCTAGTAATCACATTAGACTAGCATTATCAAAGTTGGAACCACGGAATCAGCAATTGATTAGTATTAAACAAGAACAACCATCTCATTAATTGAAATTAATTATATTATAATATAAGCTTTTAATAAGCTTTTATTGTAAAATCATTTATTTTGCTTCTCAGATTTATCCAAATTATCAAAGTTGTTTTACCTTTCGTGAGGACTTAATACACATGTGAGCTTTAAAATTACCATCATTTTGTGAGAAAATGTTCAAGTTGGGTTATGATGTCCCTAGGCGGAGCAATGTTGGGGCGCTGTACAAAAAACTTAAGAAATACTGTCTTAGTCCAAGTGATCCCGACGTTGTTATAATTTATCTCTAATAGTTGAAAGGGCTAGGAAAGTCAAACTTCAGAGCCGAAAATATCGTGATGAAATGATATCGCATTAGGCGTTTTGTTATTTTTTAACCCAAGTGGTTCGGCTGTTTTTTTTGTCAAATTCATTATCACAAAGGAAGAAGATAAAAATTCGGAGTCGAATGAATTGCGATTATAATAACTTGAAATGTGCTAGCATAGAACGGTGTTAAATTTTTTGATCAACCACTAATTATCTCCGTAATAAAAATTTTTGTATTTACATTCGTTGCTTATACTATTGAATGACGGAATTCGACTAAACGCAATGCATTTATTTTCTCACTTATCATATTTATTAATACATGTGGATAGTGTAGTAATAGATTATCATAAAGAAACCTACTTTGAAGATTATGTGTGCCTCTGAAAAGTTATTTTGTACTCGTCGACTGTTCTGATTTTTTTGATACTTTGAGGTTAAACGGTTTATAGAAATCGTTGATATAAACCACTTTAATAAGAATCAGATTAGCCAACTGATTATGCGTATTTTATACAATATATAAATTAAAAGAGCTATAAATAAAATAAATACTTATAAATAATAAATAATTATATAAGATTTAATATAATGTATATTTATATGAAGTTAAAATTTAAAATAAAAATTAATGTTTGAATTGACTAATAAATAATGCACGATGTATCTGGATATGAAAAAATAGAGGTCATCAGGAGGAACTGCTATGTTATCAGGATTCGGCCCCTAACTCCTCTACCCAACAGAACAGCGAGGCCAAATACATGCCAATGACGTATATTCTATAATGAAATCTGATTATCTAGTGTATCTGATTATAATCAAGAGTGTATTATTTACTAACCATTTATGAAGATTTTACGCTTTAGAGTTAAAATTAAATAGTTTGTATTTTTGCTCATGCAAAAATATGCTTCTTGTATATTTAAATATGATATCTTTACGATATAAATTAAAAGTAGTTTTAATTGATGTTAATTTAATGTTCATATCTATATATACTTTCTTTATCATTAATATTGGTTTTATTAAGAATGAGGCTACCGGGATAAATTTGTTCGCTTCTTGAATAAAAATCGCTAGAATTAAATACACATATATCATCAATGTATCGAAACATATATTTCATATATTTATATTGTTTAGATTTAGTTTTTACACAGTTATGAACAAATTCATATTCTATAAAGCTTAAAAACAAGTCAGCTATAATTTGGCTACTATTACCTCCCATTAGAGGTAAGGGCATTAAAAGTAGGGGCATCATATAAATGCCCCTACTTTTAAATAATTTTGATTTATCAAAAATATTTAGGACTTCCATTAATTCAATTTTATCAATATATTTATTTTAATTAGTGGTTGAATTTTTGGTAGATAGGCGTTATATTTGTTATAATATATATGTTTATCTATTTCCGAATATAAGGTTAATCTATTTTTCTAATTATGTTTTAAAATTTGATAAATCTAAATTTCTATAAAGCGTATTAAAATCGTATTTATATGTTGAAAAATTATCCCTTCTGTGTGTTCTAAAAATTATTTGGTTGAATCAATACTGAAATTGTGTTTTATACAAGTACTAATTTCGAATGTCGATTACCTTACAATATCTTTTAAAATGTGATTTATATACTGGAAGTATTTTATTGATATAAACAGAAAGTTGTTTTAATGTACATTTAAAATCACTACATATGAACCTAGGTTTTATTGGATTTTTGTAACTTTTGATTCTAATATAATATGGGTAAAGTATTATTCTCTGATTAAACCTTTATAACCTTTTTATTCGATATTGAACAGTAACTTTTAATCTTAGATGTATTTAAGCTTCCACTATTGATCAGCTTACCAAAGTAATATTTACAATTCGCCATTAAATAACGATTTGTAAATTTTATTTTTATCGTTATTATTATCTAACCTATATTGTTACCCTATATTTTATTTTCTATATTTATATTATATATATTTATACCCTTTTGATAACATTTTTCTTAATTCACTATTTTTAATTAATTCTAGATTATAGGTACATATATGTTCACTTATTTTATCAAAATTAAGATTTTTGCAATTGAATTCTGTTTCTAGAATGTTTCTAATATCATAGTACATATTGCTTGAAATTCTTTATTATAATTATAAATTTTTCGTCCCAATGGCTGTAACAGTTTATACCTTATTTTAGGAATATATTTACTTAAATCTAATCCTATTATTTCTTTACTTTTAGAATTATTTAAAAGTCTACCTATATTTATATTATCTATACATTTATTAATGAAGTTTATTGTTAATGTATATTTTTTATTGTTATTATTAACAAAACAATCCCGGTCTAACAAATTAGTTAATTTTGATAAATACAAATATGTTTGTTTGATTTATCTAATTATTCCTCACATAGCGTTAAAAGTTTATATCGAGAACAATACATATTTTTGAGTCACGAACTAGCTAGATTCGAGAGTCGTTTGATAATACAGTATGCTCACAAAAATGCTACATATATTTCGTTAATTGTCTATAAAGAAGACAGTTAATGCCTATTGAACCGACTAATTATTTTATGATAATGATTCAATAGAATATTGTTTTTATAGGTCGAATGACTTTGTAATTTAAATTGTTTTTAGGCAATTAATTTGCTTGTTAAGGCTGGGAACACCGTTTGATCATTAAATGCCAAAGTTTAGAAATAACAGTACTCACTAACTCTTGTGCCAACCATCGATCGATGTATGAATTATTTAAATGTATATAAGACTAATAGGATATTTTAATAAAAAGATTTTATATATGATATTCACACTTATTTGTTTCTAAATAAATTATTTTATTTTCTTACAACACATTCGGCAGAGTTAAATTGCCAAATAGGAAAGCTTATTCGTAAAATGAACGGAGGAATGTCCATGAAATTTAAAGTATACTCTGTCATTGTTAACGTGATTTATGTGTTTGTGTAGAAGATGACAAAATTACACCTACATTTGTCAGACACTAAAAATTTCCAGATAAGGATTATTTGTTCTACAATATAACTGTTTATCCTGGAAATATTTAAGCTTGCTATATTGAAATTGCGTGTAAAAAATACTAATGTTTTGATTTCAAAAACTCTTCCAAGATCAAACGTGGCATCAATCGTTTGCCAAAATATTGTAATTTTATATTTAAATCATTATAGTATATTGGAAAAATCTGAAAAAAAAATTTGCAATACGTTGTACTTGAAATAACTATGCCTTACCCGCCTTAAATGAACATACGAATTTCCTCAAAACATGAATATCGCAACATCTACTTAGTCACGAACATTGTTGTACAGTAAAATCCTTGTATAGTGGTGAGTCTATCTCACTCAGCATATATTAGATAAGTCTCATATATTAAACATACTTGCTTAAATAACCACTTTAGCTACTGTTTTCACCACTACTTTTTCAAACACTCCAAGTCCGAATTTTGCGTATAAATTTCTTTGTGCAATGGAACTTAGCATAATATTCAATTGAACTATAAAACTTAATGTATAATGTTTTATATAGAGGTAAAACCTGATCCTTGCCAGTACTACTTGGAGCCCTTACTGTTGCCACCACTACCAGTTGAAATTAAGTGTTTTGATATTTCAAACCTATATTCAACAACATTGTGCATTTTGGGGATTTTATTTCTTTAAGCTAATAACTTAATAGCTAAATGACTATTCGATTTACTAATGTCCTACGCTTATATCATCAATACTAATTGAAGAGTACTCGCATAGTCCAAAATTTTTTTTTTTGCAAATCAGAAACATTGTTATTATTTGCAATATATTTTACTGTATGTTTGCTCATCGATAAATCCTTGAATCTTTGAATATTTTTTCTTTGCTCAGCAAAGACGTCAAGCAGGAATGGATATTATACTATTGATGATTCTTCAATATGATCTCCATTATCAGACGATTTTTCATGCTAGACAGTAATCTCTTTGGTATTTAAAAACTAGCTGAATATTAGCTTAAATTTTCCGAGATATAAATCCTATAAAACAATTGACTGAAATATATGTATAGTTAGAACACTAAAATATATTTTTCTCTATATTATAATTATTTTGGGGATGTGGATATCACATAATAACCGTTGTAAACTAAAATAAATTCGAGATAAATTGTAAATAACCAAAAAAAAATTATTATTATTTTTCTTTATTTTGCTCTCTCTTTATATATATTGCTATATTTTAATATTTTTTTTATTTTGATATATTACACTCAACCATCACTGTCATGTATAAATGTTTTAATAGCTTTTCAAATGAAATATATTGCATGATACTGATCCTGGCTATTAACTACAAAGTGACTTTAGCGTCACTTTTCTGTAATGTCAAATTTCGTGATCCAACATTTTTGAAAAGATATAATGTGCTATATTAAGCTTATTAAAATAAACTTCAAATAATTAATCTGAATTGAACTTGTCAATATGAACATAAATAACTGAGTTTGTTTTTATAATTGCATGCAAGCTCAATCTAATAAACTTAAGAAATAATGCCTAAGTATTTGTGATAAAGCGACGGTTGTTGCTTTATAAACAACCGTCGGAATGGGAGGTTAATAGCATTGTGAAGGCCACCTCTCTTCTCTGATAGGCACTCAGAAGCTGACATGCCCGAGAAGAAAGTGGAGCGACGGATTTGGAGGTGCCAGGAAGTGGATCCCAGGAGTCTAGAATATCATTCACCGATAAATCCCTGCTCCTGTAGTCACCCCAGGGCAGAATTGGTTGAGGTGATTGAGTGGCTCCATAATTGTGATGGGCTAGTGACTCCTCCAAAACTTTATCAAGGCCTATCTTACCTATCCAACCCAATGCGCTATCCTTTCAACATACAAACTTCTCCTTCTTGAATACCTTTCAAAAGAAAGACTGAGTCGGCTTAAGACGGGCAATACTCGCCTTATCCTTACTCAGCTGGAAACTATACCTAGTGCTCCAGTATCCAGTCGAGAGAGTTTGTCTGGCGGAAGCAGAGAGATTAGGGAGGTTTAGTAATTTGGCTAGGACCTTGAGTTTTGTAGGAGTGGGATTGAAAATGCGACCTTTATAGGTAGTCGAAAGAATCCCGGTAGCTTGCGAAAAGAGGTAGGTATTGAATTCGGTTAGACTCATTTCCTATCCGGGGAAGCGTTGGATAGCCGCCTGAAAGAAGGCCACTCTGATTGGATCAAAGTGAAACCTCCTTTTCAGCAGCGTGTCCTGCTCTATCCGTTAACGAATGAGGTCATGAGAGGTGGACAGCTGTTGACGCGACTGCTCCGTACAGAGGGGTTTAAGCAACCCCCTCGAGTAGATCAGTAAAATATCGAGGATTGAATTCGTTGATGTGCAATGAAAGGAGGGGGACGGGGGTTCATGAATGACATAACCGTTTCTAGCTCTGTGTATCGATGCAAAGGCCTTTATCTCAGTGATGATTGTGCGTTTTTGATTCGCCAAAAGTGTAAGGATGTCGTTGTTCGAAATTCCGACTGGAGCAGCAACTTCTACATAGGAGTGAGACGGGAGTTTCATAAATCGTTGACGATATTTCTTGAACGAGGCGCACTTGCGCGACCATGCAGGATGATCCCCACAGCAGTTAATGCACGAGGGGGTGGTAGACATTTTTCATTGGAGACCATGTGAGTACACTCAGTCGTTCCACATACCCCACATGTTTGGGCCTTACTGCATGTAGACCCCCAATGTCCCCAGCAGTGGCATCTTTGACAGTGGGGGAACGTCCATCTGTCTTCCTCAGTTATTGTAAATTTTAAGTTAAAACCAATAAAGGGGTTGTCTGAGGAACGGGATAATAGTAATGCAATATCTATGTCAGCATTCGCAAATCCAGCTGGGAGGGGCTCGCCCCCTTCCCCAGTGCCTGCCTAACTGAGTGCAATTTGAAGCAGCTCTTTAGCTTGTTCGAATCATCCTCGTCTAAGCACATTGGAGGGTTCGAAATCTTAAGGCTACATTGGAGCAGCTTGATAGTGATCGACCCGTGATCAAGATAATGCTCCTCGAAATAAGCCTTATACTTATCCAATATTGAGGCGTTAGTAAAAGAAATCTTCACTGAGTTGGGATAAACCTTAACAGAGTTAAATATAACTCTTTTGTCTTGAAGACTAATAAAATCACGAAGAAACGTTTGGAACAAGTTATGATTTTCTATGGGTTTTGACGCCTGTATTATGCACAAGTGTGCTAGCTTTGGAATAGGAGGTAATATCCCCTTATCCGAGTCCAGAAAACAAAAATCACCACTTACTTGTGAGTCCGTCCTACCTTTGGGAGATAATTGATGACCAGGAACATTCGCTTTTTCCTTGTTTGCTTGAAAATCGTTGCAAAATAACGAGCTTTGAAGCTCCGCCTGCTTTTAATTCACAAATGATATCTAGTTTATTTGATCGAAACATATACGCAAAAAGCTTTCGTCAACAAACAATACATGTTTTTTCTTCATGTTCGTTTGCTCATCAATAATGCGTATAATGGTAAGGTAACAAAACATTACATCAAAGGTTGGTGGTAAATGACCGTTGTTTGCATGCTCACAACATCCACTTTCTCTTACCATTTTAGGAATGCACTGATATCTTCATATAGTAGCCGAGGTTTCCTTCGAATTATTGTGTATCTTCTGACCTGAGTACGCTGTTCGTCGGTGCCTGCGGGTAAATCTAGATTTTCCTCAATTATCTCTTGCAGACTCGTTTCTTTCTTGGATAAAGGATCATCGTAGGTGAAACAGTCTACTTTTGCCTGATTATCAGCCACTTTATGCCCCTTGCTGCCCTTTGTTCTTAGATTTGCCTCCTTTCCATTGATATTTGTTGTATCTACCATCTCACCTATTTCGTTATTCAGTATTACGTCTTTCTCATTCTCATATGTTTTTTGTTTTGTCTTACTCGATGTGTCTTCCTTTAGACGCGTTCTAAGTCGACTGCCATGTACCCGACGTGTTGTATTTTTTCAGTTATGATATCATAAAACACCAACCCATTTCGTTTCAGTATTGTCCTCGGTTTCCATTGTCGCCCAATAATGTCGTAGTACAAGATATAATCGTGCTGGTCATAACTCCGAAATTTGGACCCTTTATTATAACGATTATCTCTTTTGATTTTGTTCACTTCCCCTTTCTATTACCAAGGATCTCAAATCAAATAAATGTGATTGACGTCGGACAATCATGAGTTCAGATGGAGATTTCCATGTTGATGGATGTTCCTTATTTCTATAGATTGCTAGAAATTCATACAGTTGATGGTCATAATAGTAGCTCCGTCCACGTATTACCAGATTTTTAATAGTACTAATAAATCTTTTAGCAAGTCCATTGGTCTGTGGATGATATAGACTTGATTTTGCATGTGCGATACCATTTGTATTACAGAATTCTTTGAACGCATAACTAATAAAGTGGGACCCATTATCTGTTGCGATTGTTTTTGGAGTCCCCCAAAGAGCGAATGCTTCCTTTAAACGATTAATGACTGCGCCGGTTGACCATGTATCGGCGTTCCATATATCTGGTCATTTCGTACGGGCGTCTATTAGTACTAAATACGTTTTACTGTTGACAGGGCAGGCAAAATCCATATGTATTCGCTGCCATGATTCTTGTGGGATATCCCACGTAAATAACGGCTGATTTTTCCCTTGTGGTAGGTATGTTTGGCATTGATTGCACTTGCCAATATATTCTTCGATATCTCAATCCATGGTCGGCTACCATACGTAATAACGACTTAGATGTTTCATGGATGATATCCATGAATGACCTTCATGGATGACCCTCAGTACTTGGGATAGTAGACGCACATGTATAACAATACGTTGAAGCCACATCCTAATTCCTGATTCATCGTACAATTCTTCTTTTCTTGAGATAAAAGCTAGATCAACCATGTTTCGTCATCTAGGCCATCCTGATATCCATAAGTTTCAAATTCACTGTAGCCTGACGTCTTTTCTTGTTTCTTCTCTAATTGTTTTTACCGACACTTCCATGCATTCGGCCTTCATCATTTGAATCTGCTTAATATCATCGTACTCCTCGCAAATGTCTCAGACATATTTGGAAGTCTTGATAATGCATCAGCATAACAATTGTTCTCGCCTCTGATGTATTTGATGTCGTACTGGTAGTCTAACAAAAATAATGCCCATCTGCTCATGCGGCTATTCGTCATCCGATCCAAATTTCGGTTTATTCCAAAAATGCTAATTAGTGGTTTGTGATCCATCCATATTGTGAATTTGCGATCATACAAATTCAGGTGGAAACGTTTCACACAATGTGCAATTGTCAACGCTTCTTTGTTAATCGTGGAATAACGCTTCTCTGTCGATGAGAGCACTCGAGAATCGAACATACTGAATGTAAAAGTTTGTGAGTCGCTCAAATTTCCCAACACTCCCACGACTATAACATTACTTACATCACAAGTTAACACTAACTCTTCGTTCGGATTGAGATGGTACAGTGTTTGAGAGTTTTTAAAAACAATTTTCGCCCTTTGAATGATTGTTAACATTCGCTTGTCTAATGCCATATTTTGTTACCTTGTATAGCCTGATATAATGGTAAACAAATCTCTGTAAATTTTGGAAGGAACTTTTAATGGTAATTAGTTAAACACAGAAATGATTTAAGCTCTTGTTTGTTTCTTGGTCTCAGTGCTTTTCTTAAGGATACGGTTGTTGATTTGTTGGCTATTATCCCCCCCCCTATTCAACACAGTTCCCACGCATGAGATTTCATATTTTTATCAGAACACACTTATTGCGTGATACACTAAGATTTACAATTTCTAGCCTTCAAAATAATTGTTGTAAACCGTCTATATACGCTTCAGTTGTTTGCCTTTTGTTGCGTTTCCCAGTTCAAGTATTCATTCGATAACCATTCGATCAATCTCGTCCTTGACCTTATCTCTCAATACAAAAGGAATCCTCCTTGCTGACCACCTGACTGGATTAACCTCTTTTGCTATGTGTAGGTTTGCCTCGTAGTTTGATATTTTCCATGCTTTTTCCTCAAATATTTTTCTAAACTCCGTCACTACTGGATCTAATCTTGCATTCGAGTTTGATTCTTCTACTGCAAAAACTTCCACGATCTGTGCCTGCGCTGGCAATCTAAATTCAATCGTCCAGGGTAACCCAAACAAAGCCTCGTGGTCCTGCACGGAAACCGTTGCTTGTAGCCTTCTTGTCTGTCCACGGTGTTTGCATACAACCATGGAATCCCCAGCAACGTCTACATTGCTCCCACCAAACGCCCGTAGATTGTCCGCTGGTTTGAGTGTAGGTGACCCGATGTATTTCCACATCTTGATTGAAATGACCGTTACTGCCGCTCCCTTATCAAACTGCAATATCACCTTAATATTGTTTAATGTAACAGTTATATCATTCACTTAAGGCCCTTCCACACTATATAGTGCGCTTTCCTCACAGTCACTATTGGTTCTGTCACTCCACTAGTCTATAACTCGATTAACTTTTGAACGGTTTCTCGGGTTTTCCTACAGCATCGACTGAAATGCCCATTTAAGCCACAAACGTATCATGACATATCCTTTGCCTTACATTGATTGTTAGTCGTATGCAGGTAACCATAATTCCTGCATCTTCTTCAACTTACCGATTTTGGTAGACTTTCAGTTTGTCTCGGCTTAATTGACATTCGTTTTATCCCACATACTTGTATCTCTTATACAATAGCGCAACCACATGTTCATTCTCAATTTGATGCTTAAAAGTAAGTGATTTTGCCATCGCTTCATAATTAGTGGCGATCGTTATTAACTTCTCTAATGTCAAGGTGACCGTGTTTTTGAAAAACTTACAATTAGGACTTACGCCTTCGATCTCATTCTTCCACTGCATATATATTTGTGATTCACGCTTATTTCCACATCGGAACCGTGCAGATATTTCATGGTCTGACCCCGAGAAATGCTCATTTAATAGGTTCGCAATCTCCTCATACGTTAGAGCATTCAAATTTTGTGCTGATGTGGAACAAATAACCGATGTAAATACTTTTGGTGACATGTAGGCTAACATACACGCCTTTTTCATTTCATCTGCTTCTACGGAGCAAGTTTAGAAATACAATTCTACTTACCACGTGTAATTACTCAATTTTTTATCTTCCGGTTCGAACTTGCAAAATTAGCCATTGTGTCGACTGGTTACCCTGAAAACTGAAGTAGCACCGTCTTATTCAATGCTACTTGTTTGATGGCATTGTCTCGACTCCTGCTGTATCTCAATGGCATCATACGTTTTGCCATCCACTTAGCTGAACCAGCACAGGTGTGAGTGTCGCTCTATCTTCGTCGTCAAATAACATGTTTAATATATAAATAAATATGGATTTTCTTAACAAAACAACCGATAAATAGGAAATCGAACAAAGGCAAAACATGTATTTAGTAAGTATAGCTTACTTCTTCGTTGTTCTTATCCTCGCCAAACCTTATACCGTCTTCACATCCTACAGCCTCAGGTCCAGAGGGATACGAGCCCCCAACCGCACCAGCGAGCTGCCCTTCGACTGAACCAATCGGGGTCTCTCACCCTGTAAGTATCCAGTCGAGGCGGACTATGGTCGGTAATCTCGAAATAAGATGCTTGAGAAACCTTAGTCGTTGCTTCTGGGGACGTCCTCTTAAAAAGAAATCTCTAAACTTCTCGAACGTCGCGACCTATTTCATGCAAATTCTTATATTTACGTTTCGATCTTATATCCACCTTTCCAATCCGCTTACCGACAAAGCCATTCCACCGAAACAGAATGTCATATAGTTCCAAGTGACCTGCTGCTTGCTCAAGACCTTTCAACATCCTTTGATATAGTTAACTACTTAATTTTTTATATTTTGCCTTCTTTGTCTTTAGGGCTTCTCTTGTAACACTGTTTCTTGGCTCGCACCATATCTCTCTGAGCACACCTTATCTGTTCGTTGTAGCTCAACCATTTAATGTCAATCTCATCTTACAGGCGGAATTCCTCGAGGATCCTTCATTAGCCCCATTCTTTTCTCACTTCTTGTTGGTGGCATCTCGCGCATAATTCGATCCTTTGGTTTTTACATCATACAATATGAAGATGATATCCTTACCTATTCTCATTATCCCTACTCCAATATCGGTAATCTTGCATTGTGCCGCAGATGATCATCAACTTCGAAAAATGTAGTCATGGCTGACTCCTCGTTATCGTGATATTTCTTTTTTCCATGTACTAATTGATGGTAAACATTTCCCATCGTAAACCATTTTAAATTTCTTTGTTTATTTTGATTTCAACCTTTCGATTTTACCCGTTGTTCGCGAAAATACTCATTTGGGCTCTTTTTTTCCATGACCTTCGACGTATTCGTAGAATAGTAGAATTCCTAAAAAAGTTGAGATATTAATATTCACAACGATTGACTTCCAGACGATTGACTTCCAGGCGCGCTCACTACGCTCGCGCGCCTTCGCTCCTACTGCCGCCGATCAAACGGTCACGACCCGAGGCAAGCCTTCGAGCTCTTTGTCCAATGAATCGAAAATAATTTCAACCAAAATTGTCATGACAAGAGGAGTCCTGTCTAGCGGGGTCAAATGCTGTGCTTGCAACGGACAACATGCAGTATGTAAGGTTGCAAATGTCGTAAGGCGCATAGACAGTGTATCAACTGTTCCGCCGCTAATTGCCACAACCGAATCATTGTCCAACAAGGTTGTTCTGCTTTGCAACAGATCGAATGTATTGATCCTCCATCGGTAAAATTAGTTGATAACAATAACGGTAACACGTTAACAAATCAATCTAATGAAATCCCATTCGTCGATCGAATCGCATCAACTAGTTCAAATTTAGTTTCAAACGTGGACACAGCGTATAACGAGGTAATACATTGGAGACCCGATTTAGTGCAACTTCCACGATGTTCCGCCAGCAATAAGGTAATAGAAATTTTGTCATTCCTTTATCGGTCCGTAGCGCACGGAGAGTCTGGGGAGAACATGGCTTTGAAGGCAGTAACTGTCTTTGCCAGATGTGTGTTAGAGAAGCCCCCTACCAAGAAGGTATCTTTCATCAGAAAAATGATTGAACGGGGAATCGGTTTATGGTCGGAGGGTCGTATTTCCTAACTGTTTGATGAAGCTCCAATCTTGCACACTCGTAGTGCTCCGAGGCATGGTGTGAATGTTCAGAAACAATGGATAAAACAATATTGTCAGCTGATCTTAAGAGGAGAGATAGGTACCAGCACATCCGTCATAGAAGGCAATTATTCGAGCGGTACGCTCAAGCTATCTGATGTTGTGGATAATCTTACAGTTCGTAAGCATCTTCAGAAATTACATGCACGCCCAGCTCACGTTCAGAATGAAGCCTTACTTTGTGAGCCCCTTCCAGATTCTAAGCAACACCATGCGTCGTTGTTTGCCGAAATTGATGGAAACTGGATAGTACGCGCTGCAAGAAGGACGCATGGGAGTGCAGGACCTTCAGGACTGAATGCAGTAGCTTGGAAAACCATGCTGACTAAGTTTGGTGTCTATTCAAGGAACATAGCAGACTCTGTCGCTGCCTTTGCAATCCGATTAGCTACTGAGCGGATTCCCGAGCATGTGCCTGAACCCTTTGTTGCATGTAGGCTGGTCGCTATTAGTAAACGAAATGGCGGTATTCGACCAATCGATGTGGCGGATGTGAAGCGGAGGATCATTTGCAAAGCAATCATGTGCTGTGTCAAAAGTGATCTTCAAGATGTTGCGGGTGTAACCCAACTGTGTGCATCGCAAAAAAGTGGACAAGAACATGCGATCCATAGCTTACGAAATGCTTTTCTAGCAAACCCACAAATGGGCATTCTCGTTGTGGATGGGAAAAAGGCATACAACAATTTAAACCGTAGGGTCATGCTTCATAACGTGCGCTTCACGTGCCCGGCTTTATAAGAGTATTGTCAAATTTATACTCATGTGATGCGGCGTTAATTTTGGAAGATGAAGAACTGTGATCTCGCGAGGGTGTAACACAGGATGATCCATTAGCAATGGCAGCTTTTGCGGTGACCTCCTCATTTTTAATTCGAGAAATTTCAGCTAGGTTTCCTCGTGTGGTTCAGAAATGGTATGCAGATGATGCCAATTTTGTCGAGTTACCAGTTGATTTGCAGGGTGTTTGGACGTTCTTACGAGAAGTTGGTCCATCATATGGTACTTTGTAAATGACAATAAAACCCACTTGCTTATGCATGATTATGTGGAAAATAGTTGCCTTAACTTTGGAGACGTGCGGATACAATGTGAAGGGAATTAAGTGCTTGGGGCGCCGATTGGTACCAGTGAATTTGTCAAGAACTTTTCGATGGAGATCAAAAAATGGAGAACTATCCTGGAGCGTCTAGTGGAGGTTGCTGAACTGAACCCTCATATAGCTCATGCAGGCTTACAACATTCAATTCAATGGAAATAGAGTCAATACTTCCGATGCACGAAAATAGAATCTGAGTTAACAATGCCGTCGCGGGAGCTCATATATGAAGGTTTTTTAGGTGCTTTAATAGGGTGTGAAGTCTCCAATACAATAAAGGATGTTATTATAAATCCTTTAAAACTGGGTGGAATCGGATTATTTAATCCAATTCTTACAGCGGATTTGGAATTTAAGAATTCTTTGAGGTTGTGTAGTGCCTATAATTCGGGTCTTATTGGAATGGAGCTTCGCAATCTTTAGCAAAAGGTCACGCCGTCAATAAAGAATGTGCGACTAAATATTTTAAGTCGAGAATGGATCGAGCTCTTAACTACCTACCTTCCCTGTTAAACGGGCCACTAATTATAGAACATGCAAAAATCCCTGGGGCATCGGCTTGGCTATCTGCACTTCCTCTATCCTCGGAGAATTATCGTTTATCGCCTCAAGAACTTAAGGACGGTCTTGCTGTGAGATACGGTGTAACCCCTAGAGACTGCCAACGACAAGTTTGTGTATGCAAACCGGTCCAAGTCTCACATATGTTATCCTGCAAACGAGGAGAACAGCCAATCGTGCGACACAACGCAATTCGCGATCTACTTGCCAGGGAATTAGATGGTGTATGTCACAGTATAGAAGTTGAACCTGTGTTGACCGATATCCCGCATAAGATTGAGTTTGAGCGAAACACTACATGTAGTGATCCGGACACACGCCTCGACATTGCCTGTATCGGACTCTCAGAGAATCGTTTTGAGCGGACATTTTTGGATGTCGTTGTTTTCAATCATTTGGCTCAATCGTATTCTCAATCCAGCGCTGTGGCATCTTTCGTTTTCCATGAGTCCCGTAAAAGATCCAAATATGATGACCGCGTAATCACAGTGGAACGTGGCGTTTTTAAGCCCGGTCTTCTCGGCGACTGGAGGTGAGGTTCGTATGCAAATCAATTAATTCATAGAGTAGCTGCAAGAATGGCATTATCGTCAGACCTATCCTACGCGGACTGTACCAAACGATAAGAAGTCGGTTGGCATTCTGTCTAGTGAGGGCTGCATCGCATTGCATCCACGGCTAACTGAGGACGTCATGATCAAAAATAAAACTTTTTCACTTTGGATGGCATGTTGAAGACAATAATAAAATGGACCCATTTGCGGGTAACCCAAAATTGTATTATTTTATAAAAAAATATAATTATTAAAAAAATTATAGAACAAAAAATTCGTATAGTTAATATTCACATCTGCAGACAAATATATCATTATCATTATCTCATTAAGCATCTTTCTTGATATCTCTTGATCCAAGTGAATTTATTGTCCTGTGTGTTTTTATACTATTAGGAACGGTGATAAGGTGAAGCCCAGAGCAGAAAGAATTGTTACGAAAATATTGATGCTCTAAAATAAATGATATGCCGTTAAGCATTTATCTTGTCATCTCTTAATCCAAGTGAACCCGCTGTTACAATGCTTTTATCTCTACTAGTAAAAATCGTGGGAAAGTGAATCTCCAAATCAGAAAGAATTCCGATAAAAATATTGCGAAATGTGCTAAAATATAATGATGACGTATTAAGTATATTTCTCGTTATCTCTTAGCCCAGGGTTTCTTAACCTATGGGTCATGACTCTTCAGTGGATCACGTAAAGAGTTTTTGTGTGTCACGAACATTATACTCGGTAAAACATTCAAGTGAAATGAAATATTTTTTCTCTCATATTGACAATTTCAGATTGTTAATATCATCATGACGTCAAGAACTAAGAGACGCTGGAAAGACGAATTTTTAAAGTACGGTTTCACACAGGTTATTAAGAAAAGTATAATCAGAGCGCAATGCATGACTTGTAATTCGATTCTTGTCAATGAAAGTTTGCGACCATTCAAGTTAATGACCCACTTCAATAATGTACATGGTGAAGATGGAACAGAAGAGAAAATAAAACAAAGAAGCACGATTCGACCAGAAGGGAACCCTTCGAGGATTTCAATTTGTAAAACACTAAAAACCAATGCTGGAAGTTTCTTATGAAATTGCGTACATAATTACAAGAGAAAAAAAAACATCAAATTGTAGTAGGGAAAAGCTAATTAAACCTGCTGCATTAAAAATTGCACAACTAATCCTTGGAGAAGAAGCAATGAAAAAGCTCAAAGATATTCCATTATCAAACGATGTCATTAAATTAAGAATAGTTGAGATAAGCGAATACGTCCTTACACAAGTTGTATATGGAATCAAAAGCAGCCCAGTATGAATTAGTTAACAGCTGGACGAATCAACGGATATCATTAACATTAATAATTTGCTTGTCTTTGTTCGCTACGTAGAAGACGCGTCATTTTGTGATGAGTTTTTATTTTGCACAAAGTTGGAATTAACCGTCAAAGCAACTGACGTTTTGGATTGTTAAATGATTTCTTAAATACACATGGTATCGACTGGAATAAAATTGGTTCTATCTGCACAGTAGTTGCACCTTAAATGTTAGTACACAAGTCAAGTTTTGTTAGTTTAGTGCAAAATGTTGTCCTAAATATTGTTAACATTCATTGTGTTATTCATCGCTAAGCAGCACTTGCTTCAAAAACGTTGCTGGACTCTTTCAACGAAGTTTCAGGCTGCTGTAGCTCAAGTTGTGAATTTCATTTGTAGAAAATCGCTTGATCATAGAATTTCTAAAGCATTTGCAAGGAAGGAGGAGTGGAACATAGCGTATTGTTATTTCACACCGAAATACGGTGGCTTTCCCGAGGTCGTGTGTTGGATAGGGCGGTTAGCCTGTCAAATGAAATTGTTGTGCTTTTGCGGTTTGTCCGTTACAAAGCGTCGATAAAGTTTGAAGATGAAGAATTCTTAGTCATTATGTGTTACCTGGCTGATATGTTTGGACACATAAAGATCTAAATTTGTCATTACAAAAATCAAATGCTAATCGTCGCCTCCCCATTCGCCTAGAATCAGCTCCCACTCGACGTCCGCCGCGCTTCCACCTTTATTGCATTCAAATGCCGCCTCCGTACTCACCTCCTTGAAACATGATTTAGATTTTTTGTTGCTGTGGTCATGTAAGTGTGCGCTGGCACGCATTTGCCACGTAAAAATAAATAAATATATATTTATATTTAATCGGATTCTCTGTTTTCAAAAAGTTTATTTCTTCATGAACAAGCTAAGCTACCTCTGTGGAGAAAATGAATCGTCAAAAGAAATATGGCCAATTTCAGATTGCTCGATGAGAAACTTAGAAATACAGATGCTTCAGATGACTTGATTAAAAACATAATGGAACATTTATCAAAATTATAAATTCAATTCGCACATAATCTTGGTGAGAAACCAAACTTCTTATCCTGGATTTCACAACCCTTTTTGTAAAAATCGAAGAAGACGGTGAATTATCAGATGAGCTCATAGAGCTCCAGTCAAACTCAGGAGCCAAAACAATATTTGGGGCCAATGACTTACACGATTTCTGGCTTCGATAGATCATTGCGTATTCAAATCTATCCAGAGTAACGCTCTATTAAATTTTGCCCTTTCCAATAACTTATATTTACGAGCAGGGTCTCTCTACTTTGAATCTATTAAAATCGAAGTAGTGGAACAAACTTAAGCCTAGTAATCACATTAGACTAGCATTATCAAAGTTGGAACCACGGAATCAGCAATTGATTAGTATTAAACAAGAACAACCATCTCATTAATTGAAATTAATTATATTATAATATAAGCTTTTAATAAGCTTTTATTGTAAAATCATTTATTTTGCTTCTCAGATTTATCCAAATTATCAAAGTTGTTTTACCTTTCGTGAGGACTTAATACACATGTGAGCTTTAAAATTACCATCATTTTGTGAGAAAATGTTCAAGTTGGGTTATGATGTCCCTAGGCGGAGCAATGTTGGGGCGCTGTACAAAAAACTTAAGAAATACTGTCTTAGTCCAAGTGATCCCGACGTTGTTATAATTTATCTCTAATAGTTGAAAGGGCTAGGAAAGTCAAACTTCAGAGCCGAAAATATCGTGATGAAATGATATCGCATTAGGCGTTTTGTTATTTTTTAACCCAAGTGGTTCGGCTGTTTTTTTTGTCAAATTCATTATCACAAAGGAAGAAGATAAAAATTCGGAGTCGAATGAATTGCGATTATAATAACTTGAAATATGCTAGCATAGAACGGTGTTAAATTTTTTGATCAACCACTAATTATCTCCGTAATAAAAATTTTTGTATTTACATTCGTTGCTTATACTATTAAATGACGGAATTCGACTAAACGCAATGCATTTATTTTCTCACTTATCATATTTATTAATACATGTGGATAGTGTAGTAATAGATTATCATAAAGAAACCTACTTTGAAGATTATGTGTGCCCCTGAAAAGTTATTTTGTACTCGTCGACAGTTCTGATTTTTTTGATACTTTGAGGTTAAACGGTTTATAGAAATCGTTGATATAAACCACTTTAATAAGAATCAGATTAGCCAACTGATTATGCGTATTTTATACAATATATAAATTAAAAGAGCTATAAATAAAATAAATACTTATAAATAATAAATAATTATATAAGATTTAATATAATGTATATTTATATGAAGTTAAAATTTAAAATAAAAATTAATGTTTGAATTGACTAATAAATAATGCACGATGTATCTGGATATGAAAAAATAGAGGTCATCAGGAGGAACTGCTATGTTATCAGGATTCGGCCCCTAACTC
Organism: Pomphorhynchus laevis; assembly: GCA_012934845.2. Taxonomy (NCBI): domain Eukaryota; kingdom Metazoa; phylum Acanthocephala; class Palaeacanthocephala; order Echinorhynchida; family Pomphorhynchidae; genus Pomphorhynchus; species Pomphorhynchus laevis. The sequence goes on along the minus strand of WNNJ02003615.1, from coordinate 27,738 downwards.
CTCTACCCAACAGAACAGCGAGGCCAAATACATGCCAATGACGTATATTCTATAATGAAATCTGATTATCTAGTGTATCTGATTATAATCAAGAGTGTATTATTTACTAACCATTTATGAAGATTTTACGCTTTAGAGTTAAAATTAAATAGTTTGTATTTTTGCTCATGCAAAAATATGCTTCTTGTATATTTAAATATGATATCTTTACGATATAAATTAAAAGTAGTTTTAATTGATGTTAATTTAATGTTCATATCTATATATACTTTCTTTATCATTAATATTGGTTTTATTAAGAATGAGGCTACCGGGATAAATTTGTTCGCTTCTTGAATAAAAATCGCTAGAATTAAATACACATATATCATCAATGTATCGAAACATATATTTCATATATTTATATTGTTTAGATTTAGTTTTTACACAGTTATGAACAAATTCATATTCTATAAAGCTTAAAAACAAGTCAGCTATAATTTGGCTACTATTACCTCCCATTAGAGGTAAGGGCATTAAAAGTAGGGGCATCATATAAATGCCCCTACTTTTAAATAATTTTGATTTATCAAAAATATTTAGGACTTCCATTAATTCAATTTTATCAATATATTTATTTTAATTAGTGGTTGAATTTTTGGTAGATAGGCGTTATATTTGTTATAATATATATGTTTATCTATTTCCGAATATAAGGTTAATCTATTTTTCTAATTATGTTTTAAAATTTGATAAATCTAAATTTCTATAAAGCGTATTAAAATCGTATTTATATGTTGAAAAATTATCCCTTCTGTGTGTTCTAAAAATTATTTGGTTGAATCAATACTGAAATTGTGTTTTATACAAGTACTAATTTCGAATGTCGATTACCTTACAATATCTTTTAAAATGTGATTTATATACTGGAAGTATTTTATTGATATAAACAGAAAGTTGTTTTAATGTACATTTAAAATCACTACATATGAACCTAGGTTTTATTGGATTTTTGTAACTTTTGATTCTAATATAATATGGGTAAAGTATTATTCTCTGATTAAACCTTTATAACCTTTTTATTCGATATTGAACAGTAACTTTTAATCTTAGATGTATTTAAGCTTCCACTATTGATCAGCTTACCAAAGTAATATTTACAATTCGCCATTAAATAACGATTTGTAAATTTTATTTTTATCGTTATTATTATCTAACCTATATTGTTACCCTATATTTTATTTTCTATATTTATATTATATATATTTATACCCTTTTGATAACATTTTTCTTAATTCACTATTTTTAATTAATTCTAGATTATAGGTACATATATGTTCACTTATTTTATCAAAATTAAGATTTTTGCGATTGAATTCTGTTTCTAGAATGTTTCTAATATCATAGTACATATTGCTTGAAATTCTTTATTATAATTATAAATTTTTCGTCCCAATGGCTGTAACAGTTTATACCTTATTTTAGGAATATATTTACTTAAATCTAATCCTATTATTTCTTTACTTTTAGAATTATTTAAAAGTCTACCTATATTTATATTATCTATACATTTATTAATGAAGTTTATTGTTAATGTATATTTTTTATTGTTATTATTAACAAAACAATCCCGGTCTAACAAATTAGTTAATTTTGATAAATACAAATATGTTTGTTTGATTTATCTAATTATTCCTCACATAGCGTTAAAAGTTTATATCGAGAACAATACATATTTTTGAGTCACGAACTAGCTAGATTCGAGAGTCGTTTGATAATACAGTATGCTCACAAAAATGCTACATATATTTCGTTAATTGTCTATAAAGAAGACAGTTAATGCCTATTGAACCGACTAATTATTTTATGATAATGATTCAATAGAATATTGTTTTTATAGGTCGAATGACTTTGTAATTTAAATTGTTTTTAGGCAATTAATTTGCTTGTTAAGGCTGGGAACACCGTTTGATCATTAAATGCCAAAGTTTAGAAATAACAGTACTCACTAACTCTTGTGCCAACCATCGATCGATGTATGAATTATTTAAATGTATATAAGACTAATAGGATATTTTAATAAAAAGATTTTATATATGATATTCACACTTATTTGTTTCTAAATAAATTATTTTATTTTCTTACAACACATTCGGCAGAGTTAAATTGCCAAATAGGAAAGCTTATTCGTAAAATGAACGGAGGAATGTCCATGAAATTTAAAGTATACTCTGTCATTGTTAACGTGATTTATGTGTTTGTGTAGAAGATGACAAAATTACACCTACATTTGTCAGACACTAAAAATTTCCAGATAAGGATTATTTGTTCTACAATATAACTGTTTATCCTGGAAATATTTAAGCTTGCTATATTGAAATTGCGTGTAAAAAATACTAATGTTTTGATTTCAAAAACTCTTCCAAGATCAAACGTGGCATCAATCGTTTGCCAAAATATTGTAATTTTATATTTAAATCATTATAGTATATTGGAAAAATCTGAAAAAAAAATTTGCAATACGTTGTACTTGAAATAACTATGCCTTACCCGCCTTAAATGAACATACGAATTTCCTCAAAACATGAATATCGCAACATCTACTTAGTCACGAACATTGTTGTACAGTAAAATCCTTGTATAGTGGTGAGTCTATCTCACTCAGCATATATTAGATAAGTCTCATATATTAAACATACTTGCTTAAATAACCACTTTAGCTACTGTTTTCACCACTACTTTTTCAAACACTCCAAGTCCGAATTTTGCGTATAAATTTCTTTGTGCAATGGAACTTAGCATAATATTCAATTGAACTATAAAACTTAATGTATAATGTTTTATATAGAGGTAAAACCTGATCCTTGCCAGTACTACTTGGAGCCCTTACTGTTGCCACCACTACCAGTTGAAATTAAGTGTTTTGATATTTCAAACCTATATTCAACAACATTGTGCATTTTGGGGATTTTATTTCTTTAAGCTAATAACTTAATAGCTAAATGACTATTCGATTTACTAATGTCCTACGCTTATATCATCAATACTAATTGAAGAGTACTCGCATAGTCCAAAATTTTTTTTTTGCAAATCAGAAACATTGTTATTATTTGCAATATATTTTACTGTATGTTTGCTCATCGATAAATCCTTGAATCTTTGAATATTTTTTCTTTGCTCAGCAAAGACGTCAAGCAGGAATGGATATTATACTATTGATGATTCTTCAATATGATCTCCATTATCAGACGATTTTTCATGCTAGACAGTAATCTCTTTGGTATTCAAAAACTAGCTGAATATGAGCTTAAATTTTCCGAGATATAAATCCTATAAAACAATTGACTGAAATATATGTATAGTTAGAACACTAAAATATATTTTTCTCTATATTATAATTATTTTGGGGATGTGGATATCACATAATAACCGTTGTAAACTAAAATAAATTCGAGATAAATTGTAAATAACCAAAAAAAAATTATTATTATTTTTCTTTATTTTGCTCTCTCTTTATATATATTGCTATATTTTAATATTTTTTTTATTTTGATATATTACACTCAACCATCACTGTCATGTATAAATGTTTTAATAGCTTTTCAAATGAAATATATTGCATGATACTGATCCTGGCTATTAACTACAAAGTGACTTTAGCGTCACTTTTCTGTAATGTCAAATTTCGTGATCCAACATTTTTGAAAAGATATAATGTGCTATATTAAGCTTATTAAAATAAACTTCAAATAATTAATCTGAATTGAACTTGTCAATATGAACATAAATAACTGAGTTTGTTTTTATAATTGCATGCAAGCTCAATCTAATAAACTTAAGAAATAATGCCTAAGTATTTGTGATAAAGCGACGGTTGTTGCATTCCATCTTTAATATGCAAATAAAAATAATCCAGATGATATTCCGTTAATGGCTAATGGAGAACGGGCACTGATAAAATACAGAAGAGACAAGAAAACACAAGAATAGAAAAAAATTAACGATACATTTGTAAAAAGAAACTGAAAGTAGCATTTAGCTACTTAGCTTAAAATCGTCTAAATCATATGGTTTTATGCAGATTTAGACTATTACAGCATAAGTATATCATTCTTAATTATCTTTAATTAAGGGGTGGAAGACCCCGGGTGGTTCAATCGAAAAGCGGCGTGTTGGATGGGTTGGGGGGGGGTGCTCAGATCCTTTTAGATTTGAGGCCATAATAAGAAGAGGACGAGTAAGAAGTGACATTTTTTTGGACTAACTGTTCGGTTGACAGACATACTGTTATGACACTTATGGCACACTTATGACATTTACTTCTTGTTTTTGTTTTTTATTAATAAATTCTTTATTTATTTATTTATTTAATTAACATTATCTTATTAAGATTCGAAAATAATATAAAAATGCACCGCATTGTTTTTTAGCAATGCTTTTTTCATTAATATTTGTTTTCGACGTTTTATCGTAGAGCGATATTTATGACTATCTTCTCGGAATTAATGCTTATTGAACGATTGTTTATTAAATCATTCAAAGTATAGAGCAGGTTGGGGACAGGTATTGTATCAGCGGGCTATTTTTAAAAATTTTGAAAGTAACTGCGGGCCACAAGAAAATTTTTTTGTTCTGGTTACTAGTAATGGTTTACTGTGACAATATGAGCATTATTACATAACAATAATTGTTATTTGACAAATTACTATTGGCGTTGATTCTATTAACACTAAATTAGCATTGCCGATATCTTCGATTGTTGCTTTACCCGGCACTTAAGGCGTACGATGGCATATGATATGCTTACAACCTATTCTAGACTAAAATAAATCGCATTTACAAAATTTGTTTTATTTATCTAGTAAATGGGATATTTATCCAGTGAATTAATTGATTATTTAATTAAAATATAAATACAAAGATTGGAGCGAAATTGTGATTTTTTGAATTTTGAAGACTGTCTCTATGTGTTCGTCCCAGATTCAGGTGTCAATGTCAACTCGGATTGGGGAAAAGTTTCTTTTTGATATGGATGATTTTAAGTATCTTGGGTTATTGTTCTCGGGGGACGGCAGGAACATCAGGGAGATTGAGAAGTGGATCTGTTTAGCTAACACAGCAATTCCTTCATCGTACAGATCTGTCGTGGTGAAGCGGGAGTTGAGTCTTGGACGAAGCTTTGGAATTGCCGCACAATCTTTATTCCTATCTTTACTTATGGTCATGAGCTTTAGGTTATGACCGAACGGATAAGATCTCTGATACATGCGACCGAAATCACGTTCCTTCGCGGTGTGACCGGTTTTATCTTTAGAGATAAGGTTAAGAATTCGGTCATTCGGGATATACTCGTAGTAAAGTAGCTGCGTATCAACATCAAAATAAAGTCAGTTGAGGTGGCTAGGACACGTTTTGAGTTTGTGTGGATCGCCTTTCTCGGAGGGTTTTCCAGACCGGACTCTCTGAAAAGAGACCTCGAGGTAGACCTCGGGACCGGGTGAGGGATCAAATCTCGAAGCTGACCGAAAAAACCTTGGGATATCTAAAAGAGAACTATGGTCTGTCGCCCTCTACGGCCCCATACCCGAACCTGTGATTAACAAGAAAAATATTTTACTACTTTTATTTTTTGTCAAGAAATTGTTGTTATTGTTAAATTTTGAAGAAAAATTGATAAAATATTATTTTATTTTTATATTTCGCTAGCTTTGTCTAGCATCATTAGAAATAGAAACAAAACATTTTTGATGTCTTTTGTTTCTATTTTTGATTATGATAACAGTAGCTTTCGAAATCTAAAAACTAAATAGTATTTTATTGATTCTGCTTCAAAATTTTAATTTTAACAAGAAGGATCTTAATTTCAAATATTAAATTTTCTCGCTAAACAGACTTAAGCTTTCTCGCTTAAGTCTGTTTAACTAGTATGTTTGATGATAGTAGGCTAGAAGTAGGCTTGATGATAAAAGACATTTTTAGTTGTTGAATAATTTTATTTAATTTATGAGACCAAATATAAGATATTTAGTCATTTTGTAGTTTTGTCTTACGGGCGCACTGAAGTGTTTAGCAGGCTGTATGCTTCCCGCATGCTGCAGTTTGTACCGTTCACCTATTTTTCAAATTATCATATTACTATTTAATTTTTTTATTAATGCATAACAACTTTCTGAGCAATCATCAATTTGCATAACATTAATTATTTAAAAGAAAATAATCCAAATAGGAATTCCGAATCACACCGAAATAATTTTATCAATCGTTTCAATGTGGTTGCTAATATTTCGCTTTCATTTATATTATTCCATGGATTCTCAATCTGTTGTTCGAATTGTCTGTTCTTTTTCAGTTTTGCTCTTTCACAATATATCCTTTTTGAGTGTCCTTGAATACATAGTGATTTGGCGGAAGATTTTCACCAAAACATGATTCAAAATATGCAATATTTGACAAGTTAGACACATATTTCGACAATTGAACAATGTAAGTACCGAATTTAATCCCAATACTTGAAGTCTCTCACCATATCATAGATGAGATTGGTTGTACATAAGGTTCGTTGCCCTGCGACATACTTTCTCTAAAAATGCTTACTTAAATTTAATCATTGAATACACACATTGAAACGCGTAGAGTAAATGGCTAAGAGTGTGGAACTTGGCAATAGTTTTAAGCGATCTATGCTTAAGAAATTCAAAGGCTCGACGAACAACATCTACCATACGAATTACGTTCACAGTTGGTGTGGGAACGTGAAGACAAGTCAGCAACTATTCAGATACCCAAATCTTTCACATGATCAACAACTTGTGTGGACAAGTTATTGATATAACATATTAGTAGAAGAGGCATATTGCGTCCTCGTAATCTTAGGCATAAGACTTAGATATACCAATTTCTAGGTGATTTATATATGTCTAATGAACCACTTCGTTAATATCGTATTGAAGAAACTCGATTTCAGAAGGACATGTAACCGCTCGTCAGATTTTTAGATTGTTATAAATACAAAGTAGTAGCGGGTCAGATACATATCCTTGTGGTACACCAAGATAAAGGATATTATTTGATTTATATATAATTCAAATATTTTGAGATAATGTGTGTGGGCACAATACTGAAACCTAATTAAAAATGATAGAATATACAAAAAAATGAATTTTAAAGCGTCTTAACCATCATGAGTAATACAAAATGGTTAGTTTCCATTTATACCCATCGAAATCTGCGAAAACTATTTATACAACTGCATCTTGCATAAAAATAGACACTTGTTTCTTTTCACAACCTCTTGCAGAAAAAATGGTTAAAGAGTTAAATTATTTTAAAATTAGAAACAAATCTTAAAATATATAATTATAAAGGTATCGAAGTTAGTCGCAGTTTTTAACAGTTGAATACACATACGGTATATTCTAAAAGAAAAGCTAAATATTTCATCATCGGACATATTGGAATTGAAATATAAGTCAGCTAGACTTTCATTGAAATTTCCATTACTTCTTTATTTTGCATCTGATCGTTTTTAACATAGGATCAATATAGATGCTTGAGGCACTACAATTTTCTTTTATGTCATTAACGATTTAGTACTTTCCCATCTCTTTTTGAGCGTAAAGGGCGATAATAATTTGGCCGTAATTAATACATTTAGTTTGCACACTTGCAATCTATTAAATCACTAGATATTAATTAATCAGCCGAGTTCAAAACAATCAAGCAATGGGAATGTAAAAATATAAGCCAATCATTTTTTGCTGTTCAATGAAAGACAGTAAGACAAAAATCAAAGATTACAAATTTAATTTGATATCATAAATAATTTCATTTAAATTTGCAACATGTAATAATAAAATCTTTCATTCAATCTAGTTTTCAGTAAAGCAGATGAGTCGAGTGATCGTCAGCCAACATAAAAAGTTACGAAACGTGAAACGTAGGCATTGGACCAGTAGCTGATGAGGTCAACCAATAATGAAATGTAGCGTATTGCTGTTGGCCTATAGATAGAATCAAAGAAAGTTCAATCACTTCCAAATTATATTTGGCTGTTTACTCCCAAAAGGAGGTTGAAAATTATCAATTTTTTTATCACAGCAAATTTTATTGCCTTAAATACCATTTATATTGACAATCTGTTTAAAACGTTCAGATGTGAAATAAAAAAAACCGTAATGGACATTTATATGATAGTTTTTCTTTAAGAGGATATCGTATTTCTATCTAACAGCTAAAAACGGCGCTTAATTTCGGCACCTTTATAATTATATTTTTTACGATTTATTTCTGGTGTTAAAATTATATTGCTTAATGATTCCGTAGGTATGTGTTTCCGCAAAAGTAGCAAAAGAAATTGATTATCATTTTTATGTAGAATATAATGTCATGAATAATCTTATCATATTTCGATGGCTTTTATATGGAAATATCAGATCATAGATTTATTACAATATGCACAATCTGCACACAATTAAAATGTAGTACTTTAATGTTTCGCAATATTGGCGACTTTTAATAAATTTACCTTGATCTACATCATGAAAAGTCCGTTGAATGTGCAGGAGTATGTTATTGCAAAGTAGTGGTTGACATCATTATCATCTTAATACAATATTTTTAAGACTTTTCGCGCATATTTTTCAGTATATTTGAAAATTATATATATAATCAATTTAGACCAAAATAAATATTCTGTTATCTTAAAATTATAACGTTCCAAATGAATGTGTCTATTATGATTGTAACGAACAAAAATGGTTGGGAGAGCTAACTTGATATTTCCAGTTCTATTTGCATAAAGTACGCACTAGTACATTAATGATAAAACCGGTATGAAATATCAGCTACAGACTGCAAGTCTTAATTATTTTATAGTTTTTTATTGATAAAGCTGTTAAACTACAGGCATCATCTTCAGCGTTTAGAAAAGATATAAATTTCAAAATAAATTATCATAGACAGATTTAAGAAATTTAGTATTCTTCGGACATATTTATTGCATCCGGACCAAACATTATGGTAAATTTACATAATTTATCATTATTAATTAAGTACGAGAAATAAATTGTATCGTCGTAGTGCTTTATATATATGGTTGACTTGTGTGATATTATTGTGTTATTATTGTGATATTATTGTGTTATTATTGTGATATTATTGTGATATTATTAGGTCACTAATAATATTATTAGGTCATAATAATATAATAATATTTATAACATAATAATATTAATAACATAATAGTATTATTAGGTCATTATTAATAAGCTTGAAAAAGTGTGAAAAGACACATCAATAGAACCACAGCTACGGCCTGTCCCAATTGATTGTCTATTATCCAACACTACCACTTACAGAGACCCATGTATGTGGATATGCACACTAAGCAGTGTATACTAAATGACGAGATACATGAATGTCGGTCAAAATTTGCGAAATGCTTAGCAAGATAGTTTAATATTCAATTTAAAACCCTTATAGGGATTCATGATATGACTAACATCATTTGAAGTAACATTCTTGGGCTATTTATTATATACGCATCTAATAACAAGTAAGTACAAAGCGAGCTCAGCATCCACTATGAAAAATAAAGTCAATCCAAGTTGAAAAGACAACAAACATTATCCTAATATGTTTTGGAGCAATTCAAACTTTTTGATGAAAAAATAAATCATCACACGAGAATCAAAACCACGAACGACAATTGCACGCTTGTGAGTTTTCTTGATCTCGCTGGCTGTCGCTTACATGTGACAAACTGTGAATATAATATGGTTCAAATTTCTAAGTACAGGGTACAAAAGCCCGTGTAGTGAAAAAAAACGTTTAGTTCCTTTAAATAACATTGTGATGCATGCACACATTTTATTAAAATAAGGAATATGTATAATATTACCCGGACAATCTGACTATAATTTTAAAATATCAAATTAGCTCGAATTTTATCGTAAATATTATATAACTAATAATTATTTAAAGTTTTATTTGCTCCAGTTTTATACAATTTATTCATATAGTTTTAACTTTTGTTTCCCGAATCTTTTATTTTTTTCTTCCCAATTTTTTATACTGCTTTTTATTTATGTTGTAAATAATTTATTGTTTTTGCAACATAACTTCTAACTCTAATAATAAAAACCTTTTTGTTATTAATATCCTGGCAGTATATCTTTGATAAATTATTGTTTTTTTTGCTAGACAATATAACAATACTGCCTTAATTAACAAAAAAATTATTTTCTAGTCATTTGAGCTTTTCCTGTTGATAAGATATTTCGATTTTTAAAACATGTTTACTCAAAAGTTAAATTTAACAAAATTCTTAATATGTCATCAGTTAGATAACGAAATATTGAATTTACATATTTTTTGAATAAAAACAAAACATTATTCTATTAAATTTACAAATTCAACAAATGAGTATTTTAACATTTTTGTAATCGTTGTTTGTCTTAACATATGTCCTTCATCATATCTGTCATCCCATCTGATAGGAGGATAGTCTTTCTCCTATCCTATTTACTGTTCCTTGCGTTCCCGTAATCCCCTTCATTTACATGTCCCAGACTATTCTACCTCCTTTGTCTTCCGATCCTTCCTTGTAGATGATTCTCTCTCGTGGAATCATCTGCTTATTCATATACGCCAATCACCTCAATGCCGTGTTTCAAAAGACAAATCCGATCGCATTTAAACAATTTTACAATTTTATCTGTATGACTTTTGCTGTTTATTTTGTTAATTAGCGCACTTGTAAGCGTGTAGCTGGCGCGCATTTACCACTTTAAATAAATTATTATTATCTTCTAATAGTCCTCGACATGGACGAACTCCTGCGGATGCACCTGCATGTTATAGTTGTATATCTGATAATATCACAGTTAACTCGCTTTCGTGCGATAGAGGCGCTTTCACAATCATAAGGCATAACCTAATACGTGACACACTTGCCAACCTCTTGACTGAAGTCACCCCTATGTTGCAATTGAGCCCGTGCTGAGTCATGTCTTATAGATTCTTCTATTCAGTTCGAGTCAGCTACAACCTGACTTGATAGTAAAGCGAGGATTAATTTCGTATGTACGAGTCTGTTCGGAAGACGAAGTGAGCTCGTCTTTATGGACGTTGCCATATTGAATTGTCATGTTGCTTCTTATTCGGAGAGATCACCTTCAACAGTTCACAGCTATCACGAGTCGCGCAAAAACGCCTGTTACCTTAAAACGTATAGTAACTGTGGAGCGGGCCCAATTCACATCAATAGTGCTATCGTCTTCTGGAGGTGTTGGAAAAACCGGAGATTAGGTTTGAAGGCAATATCCATTATGCTGGCCAAAGAGCGAGAAATAGACTATGCGACCTGTATTGCACTCATTCGAAGCAAGATAACCTTCTCCCTTGCGCGATCAACATCTATGTGTATTCGCAGCCCACTCTCAGCACTTTACCGATTCGGGCACGGACAGCAGATCCATTCGGGGCTAACCTGATGTGAATTTTCTATGGATGGCTGAGGATTTTATGAATGAAGTTTTAAATGTTAAATTTAATGAATAATGATATTTAAGCTCATTTGCAGGTAATATTTTAATTGTAATTTTCTGTTTACGAATAAAATTATTAAATTATCTTCTAATTCTTCAGAATGAAGCCGTGCGAAAAATAAAGATCTCTGAGGCCCACTTTTTAATAGGATATGTTGTGACCACTTGATAGAATACCGTGTTTGATCTGAAATAAGACCTATCAACGAAATATAGCATATTAATTTAAAAATAATTTCAATTTAAGCGCTCTTTTTAAAATTCATAGTTAAAACCCGCCCGAATTCTCTGACATCCCGCTTATTCATTAATCTAAGCAAAAGTACTGACTAAGTCATCCCGTAGATGAGTTTAAGTACGCTATCAAATAATCACCAGTCCTTGTGCGTTACGGCTCATTCGATGATATCATTACATGTGCATCAAACTAAGAACATACGTTTATGTTTATTACGATTTTTAAAACTTCTGAATTCGGTTCATGTTATTTCTTCCCTGCTATTTCAACTTTTCGTTAAAATTTTTTTCTTACTTTCGTTTATTGCTGTTAAGCCAAGTTATTTCAAACTATTGTTTGAATCAATCTTTAAGTTTGGGAAACTTAATCCTAAATTGAAAATTTTGTGTGTACCTTTAGTAAAAAGACTTATAAGAAAAAGAAATTCTGAATATGAATGCATCCAGTATTGATTTGTCACGATGTTCTGAAGCCTTCACATTTTTAATATTGCACCCGAGGGCTAGCTGTTTAAGTTTGCTTACGAATTGTTGAATGGCTTCTCCTTCCTTTTGATGCCGAACATGTAATAAGTGATGCGCATACATAACATTTGTTGGTTTTTTATACATTGATTTAAGGATTTCAACTGATTGATGTTATAAATTGTCGATTGAATAGATTTAAAAATATCAGTGGAGACGAAATCCCGAAGTATCTTGAGTTTTATTTGTGCAGGCGCTTGAATGTACGTAAGAAATTCCTCTAACGCTGTGAGCGAGTGTCGCCATGTGTCACTCACGCCTTATTCATTTGCTGAATAGCTAACTTTGATGGCTATTAATATTGAGAATAATTAGTTAGAATTGAACTTGAAAAAACGAATTGCTCGAACTAACCCAAATAAATTGTAATTCAAGATTTATGAAGTTTCATTAGACTCAATCTAGAAAAGACAATGTTGATAGAAAAGGAAAATATAATATCACGACAGTACCCTAATATATTGTTAGTGCAAACGGTTGCCTGGCTTTAAAACAGCAGAGATTACGTTTGATAGTAAACATAATGTCTGACTTTAAACCTCTTCACACGTTGATTTCACTTTAGACAAGATTAGCACATATAGGGTTAATCGATTACAAGTAAGAAATCATGACTTAATAATGAGAAAAATCTGAAAATAGGTCTGTCATTATATAATCGGCGTGATACTTAAATATAAGTTTCGAATTATTTCCAGAAAAAACATTGTATTTAAAATGATAATTATTTATCATTTGAGTGATAAATATTAGAGTGGCCTTCTTTCAAGCAGCTATCTAATTCTTCCCAAGGATTGGAAATGAGAGTTTGGCCGAATTTATTTCCTATCTCTCTTCGCAAGCTACTGGGATCCTTTCGACTAACTACAGAGGTCGCATATTTATTCCCACTCCGACAAAGCTCAAGGTCCCAGCAAAAATGATGCACCTTTTCAATCTCTCTGTTTCCTTCAGGCAGGTTATCTCGAATGAATACTGGAGTTCTAGATATAGGCTTAAGCTGTATAGTGACAGGACGAGTATTGCTCGTTTTAATCCCTATCATGCTTCCTCCTGGAAGATATTCAATCAAGAAAGATAAGTTTGCCTGCTGGTGAGAGAGGGCATCGGGTTGGATCGGTAGTATAGGTTTTGACAAAGTTTTGGAGGAGTCACTAGCCCTACATAATCATGGAGCCACGCTTTCTTCCCAGCCAATCCCGACTCGGGGTGACTTAAGAAGCAGGGACTCATCTATTACGGATATCCTTAACTCTTGGGGGCCACTTCTGGCCACCTCCAAATCCGTCGCTTCAATCTCTTCTCGAGTTTGTTAGCTTTCGACAGCCGATCAAAGAAGACAAGTGGCCGTCACAGTGCTTTTAGCTTCACTATTCAATGTAGCCGCATCAATTGAACCGACGTCTATTTTTACCAAAGAAAAAATCGGTTTCAGGTCCCAAAGACCTGCGGCCCATTTTGATTAAAAATTCCCTCATATCCATCTACGAAAATCTTGTCTTCACTTTAGACAAGATTGGCACATTTAGGATTAATCGATTACAAGTAAGAAATCATGACTTAATAATAATGAGAAAAATCTGAAAATAGGTATGTCATTATATAATCGGCGTGATACTTAAATATAAGTTTCGAATTATTTCCGGAAAAAAAACATTGTATTTAAAATGATAATTATTTATATCCACAAGCAGGATAAGTACACGTTAGGGTTAATCAATTATAAGTAAGGAATGAGGAATTAATCAGTAGAAAATCATCTGAAAATATGTCTAATATTATATACGACATGAAACTTATATATGTGCTTCAAATTATGTTGACAAAACATGGTATTTAAGATTATAATTATTACACCTAGCAAGATATTTCGTTTCTCCGTGGATTTTGGAAAATTGGCGAAAAGGCTGAGTCAGTCATCGATTTTAGGGAAGAGAAGCGATGAAAGAAGATACATACAAGAACGGAAGTCGATAAGGGGGCGGATACAGAGGATGTCACGGAGAATTAAGTTAGACGAGCAGACCTTGTCGCGGAAAATGATTTAATGGAAATGTGATCATCGAAATGGAATCCTAAAAAAGTGAGATTGGACTATGAGGATGATTAATGAGGCAAAACATACAGGGGAGGAGATATGTTAGGTTGAACGGGGAGTATCCACATTATTTTGAACTTGTCTTGGTTTAGAACGAGGTGAAGATGAGAGAGACGTTTGTAGGTAGAAGCGAAACAGTTGGAGGCAGAAATGGCGATGTCGTGTATGCGATGGGTGGGTGCATAAGCATAGATAAATATGTCATCGGCGTATTGCATGACGTTAAGCGAGTAAGGTTTGATAAACGGATAGATCGCAAAGCAGAAGTGAGAAAAGCAGGGGATATAGGACTGAACCTTGTGGGACCCCGCAGGAAGTAGGGATGGGAGGGGAGGATGATGAATTTGAACAGACGCGAAAAGAGCGGTCGGATAGATATGAGACAAACCATGTTATCGAGTAGGATGAAAAATCGTAATGATAACAAAGGCGAGAAAGGATGATGGAGAGGTCGAGGGATATGAGAATACTATATAGAGCGTTGCTTGAGAAATTAGTAAGTCGTTGTAAACTTTCATGCATGCGATTTCGGTGGAGTGATTAGAGCGGAATGCAGATTGGAAGTCCAACCATGTGAAAATATATTTTATCAGTGATCATGCAATATTTTCTTTAATCTATATCCACAGTCATATCATCTTAGAGTTCTAAACTAAATCACTAGCGAGTTGGCCTTTGGATTGATTCAAGTTTGTGATTTATTCAGTTGCTTAAAAGCAAACGCTGCGTTGACTTCCAAATAAAAAATTGAAAAATTGACTGACTATAGGCATGGCTCAATCGTAATTACAATACAGTGTGCCAGATGATCATACACCTAACTGTTCTAGGTTGATTTTACGGCTTACGATTTCTTCGTCTTGTCTTTATTTGAATTGATTATTGATAGAGCATAATGAAATGTAGTAAATATTGTTTTTTATTTCTTGGGATTTATGGATTTTGAGATATCTCATTTTTACCACTGGGTTCCGGATAAACCAAATCCTTATAGTAAAAAACTATATTGTAAATTATCACAATTATTGTTGTCAAGTTGTCACCACTTGTCGGGATGTCGGATCATAGAGACAGTTGACGCATCAAAATATTTTAAGCATCGCAATCCCCAGTAGGCCAAAGTTCACTTTCAGATAACCCGAGGCGATGCGGAAAGTTTTGAGATTTACTCTCTCTAATTGTAGCGAAGTCTGCCTGGCTCTTCCCATAGAGCTTAGCATTAAACAACCAACTTAGAAGGATTCCCTTGTAATCCTAAGAATTTATCCTATCACGTCAGGATTCCTTTAATATAAAGAAACAAACTTATAGGAGCTCACTGGCTGCTGAGCTACTAGCCTTGTATCTCAGAATCAGACTGACCAGACTACGAAGTCTTGAGTTTCTACCATCTTATGAAAACATTAGTTTCTGCTATCGCATAAGAAGAATACCCTTAAGTGCTTGAACTCCTTCAAAAGAGACAAAGGACAATCTTGTCGACTTTCTGCTTAGAACACGAGCACAACTCGTATTTCGTTCAAAAAGAGATGCCAAGCTACCTAAAGATATTATCAACTCAATATTCTCAAAGTATATCCAATAACCTATTTTGATAAACTCAGTAGAACATATTTTTCGATCCGCAGAAACTTGTAATTTGATTGAGCAAACCGCAAATCGATTCGAGAATTGTCGAGAGTCAAGAGCTTATCGGTAGTTCCATTACTTAGATGAAAGCCGCATTTATCTTGCATCTGTCATTGTATCATTAATTTGATAATCCTAGCGAATAGCTTATCGGATATGTTAAGAAGAGTAATGTCTATGTAATTTGAACATTCTCTCCGATAGCTTTTCTTATATATTAGTATTACCATCCTGGTAATGAATCTTAAATGTTGCATTGAATTTTTTGCAAGGTTCACAAATTCAATACAACATTTAAGATTCATGTTAACCTATCAAAAAGTGAAGAACTTTAGGTCGGATATTTTCAACCTCAGCAATTTTTTTATCGCGGAGTTTATTAACCATCATAATAAACTCTTTGTAGATGAATATATATATATATATTTTGTCGGTTTTGAAGATTCTACTTCCACAAAGAAAGGAAGATCCACCGGATCAAGAGGTTCAAAAATGATCTTTCCAACAGTCGAGTATGTCTTCAATTGTATCGGTATGGACTCATTAGTGTCATTACGACTTAAGGTTTTTTGTTTTCAAATACGAAGGTTCTCGACCTCCTCCAATACGTTATAGTGATTAACGGCAATTTCGATAAATAATAATTTTTAGTCACTAATTAATACTTAAATTAGATGTAGAGTTTCGAAATATGCATATATAGTTTAGATTTCGTCTTAATAATTTTTTCTAGTCGTCTTTAAGTGACATTATGTATTTAAGACATTTGTATTTAGGTGACTTTATTAAGCATTTATTGATTGTAATATTTGTTAGGCTTGAATTAATAACATATTAATCATTTTTAGTAAAGACTAATGATAAACAAAACTGATATCAAGTCTGATGATATTGAAGGGACACTATTTACTGCACAAAACAGCGCAGAACCAGTAGTCAAGGTAGCAGATGAATTGGCTGATTGCGATGGCGACCCCGATACAAAATTGGCAAATAAAAATATGGCAATGTGTCAATCTGAGGAAACAAGTCAGTCAAATCATGAAGTAGACCATCAAGATAGCAACAACTACTGCAGAAAGCGAAGTTGCTCTGAGTTGGTAAGCACATATACACTGGTTTCAGCGGAATATACTGGAAATGTGCGTTGTTCGTCGACTTCGGTATTAAACGCAAGTGATAGCGATTGTTGTTTGAATACTAATAAACGCCAATATTCCGAAAGTAATGATCGTAAAGATAACCAATACCAATCAAATTCGATTAGTAATTTGTCATATTCGCCAGCTATAACAAATACTTCAATTTTCAATGAAATAAATTCTACTGAAGAAACTAAGAACATTAAAAATACTACAGAAAATACTACAGAAAATACTACAGAAAATTCGGAAACGTATAATAATCGCTCGCTATGTTCTGAGTTGACTGATATTAATTTAGTTTATAGCAATCATGAGGATAAAAAAATGGGCAAACACGTTTCACGTACGTTATCACAGCGAAGACCTAAATTGGCTAGATCATTATCGAAGCTGCCAGTAAAGAAATGCAGTTTAAGCTTACCAAATCATACCAATCATCGTATGAATAACAGATTTAAAGTAGCAAAATTACCCGATTTATCAGATGATTCATCTGTAATTGTGTTATCAAGTAGGGAATCTAGTCCATCAAGTATTGACTTAGAAAGAAGAAATAATTACCCGTATGCATACTATGCGAGCTCATTAGATTATCACCTAAATAATATCAGTCCAGTTTACAGCGATGACGATTATGATGATATTGCTGAGGATGACCAGGAATATGACGACTTTGACAATTATCTTTTTGCAAGTTTACCCCGAATAGAGTGTGAAGATACTAAATCAATTCCAAGCGCTTCCTCAATAAGCAGCAGTAGATCGACTTCACCTTCTTGTTATGATTCTTTAGATGACAGTGTAGTGATGGTGGTGCAATCTTCCGAGTCTTCGGATGAGTCACAATCGGTTATCTTCTTATCAAGCAGGGATTCCAGCCCATCTAACATTGATTTAATGAGAATGAAAACGGCAAATGTAATCAATACCTGTCAATCTACTGCTTATAACAATAAAGTAACTGACGACGAGCCGTTACTAGTTGATAAGAATTGTGCAAATCCAAATGTGGAATCAACAGAAGAAACAGGGTGTTGTGATCCTTCCAATAATACGTCAATCAATAAAAAAGGCGGTTCTACTAAATCGAAACCTAACAAAAATGCTAGCTTTGGTTCACATAAGTCTTTCTCGGAAGACTCAGATAATCGTGATCGTTGATCAAATTTGATACATTATTTAATGTAAATCATACGATTTGTTGTTCACACATACAGTAAGAGTATTATTTTGTTAATGCTGAAAATAAACGAATTCTTTAAGTATTTTTTGTTTCTCGCGTAAACCTTGAACTTTTTAAAGCTGCGAATTTTGCACACTAATCACATTACACTGTTGTGTGTATGCAATGATAGTATTAGAAGGCTTCCAGGTTTCCCCCTTGAGTGCCACGTTGCGAGTTCACATCTTTTAAAGTTTTCGTAGTTTTTTAAATTATCTTTAAAATCATTTAAATAATTTAATAGATGCATATTTTAAACTTAGGTACTATAGAAATAAAATCAAATTGAAAATCGTAAAATATATAAATCATCACAATATTATTAAAAATACATTTAAACTCTTCTTTTTCTTCAGCGTTTGTTCCGCTTCGTTACAGAGTCCGCATTTTCTGTCCTATTTAATTCTATTGTGCGGAGGACGTGGCCGTACCATTATAGTCGCCTCTCGCTAAGTTAATTGAGACAGCATTTCATAATGTTGATGCGACGGTTTTGTTTTACGACTGGCTTGTCACGAAGTCTATCACCAACCCTCCTCCTTTCTCAGCACGGGCTTGGGACTGGCCATGGCGGAGTTAAAAATAAATTTAAACTCTTAAGAGGAACATTTTTATGCATACATAAAAATAGTATACTTTGTAGTAGAATAAGATACACTATATAATCAAATGTTATCACAGGAAATTCGTCATTAGCATGTATTTGACCTCGCTGCTATCTTGGGTCGAGGGATATGGGCCGAAACCTATAACATAGAAGTTCCTTCTGATGACATATATTCCTTATTCTGATATATCGTCTTTTATTAATTAGTCAATTCATAAAAATTGAATTTGTTTTAAATTTTAATTTTAAATTTTAACTTGATATAAATTATATTAAATCTTATACAACAATTATTTATTATTTGTAATTATTTATAATTTATAATTTAATTATTTTAATTTTATTGCGCATTATTTTTAAGTTAAATAATGTAAAATACGTAGACTCAGTTAGCTGATCTGGTTAGTTATGCAGACTGGCTGATCTTGATGTATTTTGGAGATAACTATCGACAATAAAATGTGATATGCTCGAAGCATTTATTGTTAATTGTCTTGCATCCTTTCGATTGCATTTTCTTTTTTAAAGATTAAGACTTTTAAAAACATTGAAAAATATACCAGGTTTTTGTATTTGGTTTAAAAATAATCAATCGGATGTCATTTGTGATATTATAACATTACATTCGACTCCACGTTTCCGTTAAATGATATCTGGAGCATCCTATCTTATTTATTATCTATTTTGATATTAATAATATTTTGATTTTAAATAGTCAATAATGATCTATTATTGATAAATAATTATTAGAGCTGAATCAAAAAGAAGATGAAATTATTTTTGATATTTCACTAACTTCTGTTAGCATCTTCAGAAAATTACAACCTAATTTGTCTGAACTTGTAATTTTCTAAAGATGCTAATAGAAGTTATCAAAATATCAAAAATAATTACATCTTTTCTTTGATCCAGCTGCAATAATTAAATATTTTAATTAGTTTTCCGTAACTTTTATTGATGTGTATTAAGAATTGATGATAAGTGACAATATTGTTTTAATAAATCAGTATTTCCGATCGCTTAAGATGTTTTTACAATACATTCTACGTCTACCTCGCAGTTGTATTCTACATAAATTGAATACGTTAATATTATCTCGATCTAATTTCGATCGACATATTCGATCGAAATTAGAAGAATAAATAATTATAAGTTCTACAAATTCTAACAAATATTAAATTTAAACATATGAAATATTACCGTTGATGTATGATTTTTCGTCTGCTGTATATTATGTCAAAATAAGGATAAATGAAATCAGCTAACTGAGTCTACGTATTTAATATAATTATAAAATAAATAAAACATAATAATGCTAAATCAAAATTTATGTATTAAATAATAAATAATTATAAATAATTGTTATAAGATTTTTTATAATTGAAATCAATTAAAAATAAAAATTAAAAATCTAAATTATGTTTTTAATCTGTTTAATCAGTGTAATAACTATACATACAGAAGACGAGTCAAATGATCGTTAGTCAACGTATGAAATCACCGAAACGTGGATATTGGATCAATATCTAATGATGTCCATCAATACTGAAATGCAGCGTTCGGATGTTGGTTTATCATAAGATTGAAGCAATATGCAAAATAAAGACATTAAATTTGAAGTGAGTTCGTGCTTTGCTGACTTTAAGGAAAAAATATTTCTTATTGTCTTAATTGAGACATGTCTTAATTAAGGAAAAAATATTTCTTATTCCATAGTAACTTGTAAATTTTATGACAAACCTTTTTATTCCATTATTATTAATTTATTTCTTCGTTTTCTTTTATTTATAAATTGTTTGTTGTGAAGTTATTTATTAAACAATTTACCTAAAAATTAGTTTCTGCTTTTACTGGAATCAATTTGAATAAGATTTTTAGATTTACTTTCGCAAAATAGCATCATTCAAGCAATTTGTTATTATTGTTCACTTTTTTAAATCATGATAAGTTATGCAGCATGTCGTAATCAGTAAAATTGACCATATTTTATGAAAATTCAGTAAACTAATGCAATAAAAGTTAAGTTTAATATTGGAAAACAACAAGATCCATTACTTTGAGATAGAACATAATTCAAATAGAAAAACGTTTTATTTAATCTGTATATAATTAAATTTTACTAATTATTACATTCCATGTAATAATTATGTAATTAAAAATAAATTGTCTATATATTATATGTATTCTGTAACACGTCAAGTATACTAATCACGTATTACTTATTCAACATGTCAAATCATTCGACTGTTCTTTATCATTTGGCTTAAAATTAATAATTGCGCAAGGGTGTTTTTAAAAACAAATTTTATTGAAGCTGACTTAAAACAATTTATCAAGATTTGGCCACTAAATAGCGTGGAAAAGATAGCATTAGTGCCACTATTAGTAAATTCATTACACTTTTACCAACCTCTTTTAAAGAAAATAATTAACAAATATTAGAAAAATTTAGAACAATTAAGAAATGATCTAGACGTAAAATAAAAATGGCGACTTTCGAATGCAAATTACATGTGTTTATAGCGTACATTTTTGTACCATGTGGTGGATCTGTAAGTAGCTCCGTCCACATTTGCTACATAAAATAAATTATATTCTACTATATAAATAAATTTAAAAATGGAGATATTTTAAACTTTAAAAAATAATTTTTAGAATCCAGTAGCTTTATTAATGGACCGAGTAAGTTTAATTATTTAATTTAAGCTGGAATTTTCAATAGCTAACTGCTATCATAATCTAGACGATATCTTGATGATAATGAGTGAACAATTGATTTACAATAAATAGTATATATTATCATCCATCAGAAAAAGATTGGAGATTTTATCATGATAAACTGCTATGATATCAGGTTTCGGATTCTCCTATTCCTCGACCCGACATAGCAGCGGGGCCAAAGGCATGTTGATGACGTATTTTCTCTTATGTAATGTGAAATTATAGAGTTATCTAGAATCTTACTCAAGATTATTAATCTCATCTAGTTTAATATATTATTCTAATACAAAGAATATTATATTTACTATTCAGTCATGAACATATTCAACTTGAGAATTTAATTTATAGTATGGAATCAAAGAAACGGCAATTTATATTATTTGAAAAAAATGTCCAGTCCAATATTTCAATAGATGCTGCTATCATCAGGAATTACTGTTTCACAACACGCAAAAATAAAAATAAAATTTTACGTGCTGTGAAACCGTACTTCCTGATGATGATAATAGCAGCAGCTATTGAAATATTGGACTGCACCCTTTTCCTGGAATAATAAAAATTGTCGTTTTTTGATTCCATACGATAAATAAATTACAATAAGAAGAAACAACTGAATATTTTCATTAAGAGTTTAAATATAGTTTTAATAATATTTTGTTGATTTATATATTTTATAATTTATTCTTCGTTTTATTCAGTTTAGTTTGATTTTTAACTCTTTAAACCTATTCTTTTTGTTAGAAATATACAAGTCTTTAAGAAATTTTAGGCTCTCTAAACAGTAAGAAGATATTACGCATTACAATAAAACAACTAGCTTCTTGATGGAACATATTTCTCCTCTGGTTGCAAAGACAATACATTCTTCTCATCATTTCAAGTTTACTTTAACTCTCTCTATTTGATACTATTTTTTGTCAACGTACATGTACAAATATTATATACATTTGAAAGTGAGAAGTACGAAGAAACAACAGTGTTAATTGGCTTTACATTAACGTTAGGTATTTAAATCGCAAAAAATACCTAAATTCAAATATTAGCTGCTATAAATTGTAATTTAAGCGTATTAACCAAATTAAATTAAGAACATAGGTATACAACAATAATAAATTAGCCTGGAAATTTTACAAATATAAACTTGCATTACTTTCATTATCTTTGTATAAATACAGACAAAAATGTCGGCTGCGGATTTGGGTACCAGGAAGCAAAGACAGAGTGTGTATAAGAATACTTTAGAAATCTCAATTCGTAGTAAAATTATAACCACCCACATAGGAATATCCAGTGTCGATCAGACACAAGCTGAAAAACAATGTCTCTCCGTCTGCAATATGATCTTCGTAGGGTATCTTAACAGTGGGTCGTGTCTAGATAATGTACTCCAATTATTCACATTATATGTATCAGCCATCTCATCTAGCCTCTTTTAACTTGTAAAAGCAACATTTATAATCTGAAATCATATCGAGCTTATAATCTCATCTTTAATACAGACATCGTCTATTCCGTCAATATACTTATTTTGGCCGCTTGTAGTAGACATCTAATTTTTTATGTCTGTATCAAACTGTAAATGACTGTAAATGATTGTAAATTGATCGATAAATTAAGAGTGTTGTTTAGTGACTCGTTTCCATTCCCACGACGTATCTGCGCAATAAACGCATATTTCCAATGCAGATTTATAATAGATATAATTATCCCCATTACGAGGTATATTTAGTATTTGAACTCCAACGCTGAATCAATACTTTTCCCACACGAGTATGGAAAATATCTTGGTTTTGAGGCGTACACATTAACCTAGTTTTGAAAGTGCAGATTAGTGTTCCAACTACCGGGCATTCGTTCGTAAAGTGGTAATACAGTATCTGTTGTCATTCAGAATTAAAAGTCATGTAAAGAGAACACATTATGTCCTTCTAGAAACCCATGCCTGTCAAAGCTATCTGCATTGATATTCCTCCCACGTACAAAAAATTTGTTTCTACCGATAAAAGATAAAAAATATGAATCTCGTGAAAAAACTATATAAATTACCAACTTTTGTTGTAATACAATTAATTTATGACGATCTTTAATAAATAATTAATGTATTATACTGAATGTATGTCATAAATGCTAAAATAAAAAAATTATTGTTACATATTAAAATAGATATTTAAATTAATATTAAAAGTATATAAATCAGAATTAAGCTAGATACTTCGGGAGGTAGTTGTGTTCATCATGTGTAACATGCCTCCTACAAATAATGGATAAAATTTGTTATACAAATGAATTATCAATTGAAAGCTACTAATTATTGTTTTAACTATCAAATATGAGTGAAAGCAATTGTTATCCGTGTTGAGGAGGCGTAGAGCCCTACGGAATCTATATTTAGCTAACTTTAGAACAAATTCTTTAAGTTTTACTAAAATATAAAATTATTTCCGTTTGCTAAACATAAAATAGATGCACTTCAATTAAATTTTGAAAACACCCAATTTTCTTATTCGATCATGTTGTCATAGTATGATTTGGATGAACACTTCGTTCGTATTATTGTATTCTGAATAGAAATATTACATTTTAGGTTAACAGCTAAAGTATCATGGGTACTTGATAAAACACAACGCAAACTATAGAATCTATTTTGGAGAGCAAGGTATGGCATTAAAATGTAAGGAAGAACAACTGCAATAAGCTATTTTTTATGTGGGAAATTGCGCGTCGGTTGTTTCCAATTGGAAATAATCGCTGAAGACCCACTGCAAAAACTCATTGTATGCGTTGAATAATCAATTTTACGATGCATTTTCTATCAAATTTGTTATCATATTGAGACATACGAAATTTGACTTAATTTTAGAAATTGTTAAGCAGTATTTATGAGCACTGTAAAAACATAACGTCAGTGTAGATGGTGCTGCTATGATTAGTAGACAAGTCCTCAGTGTAGTAGAGTATAAAGAAAGCATTGAACATGTTAATAGTGTTTGGGATTTATTTATATTTACATATTAAAACTGTGTGAATGAGTCAACTGATTGTTTTCAGACGCTAGTTAGCAAACATTGTGCCTTATGAAATAGGGATATGCATATGGCATTTAAAGAAAATCATGCAAACATTATCTGTTAAATTATGTATTTGCTAAATCTTGGTTTTACAATAACAATACAACTAATTTGGATATCGGATATTTGATGTGATGTTGATCGGTTCAGACTATACGATTTCAGTGGTTTAATCTAAAATGGTGAATAAAAGACGGTTTCAGAAATATAAAAAACATCTATTGTTATAGTAAGTGCAATTGTTTTTAACCACAAGGTGTATTTTTTGTTTATACAAAATAGTATAAATAATGACGTCATAATGAACATTTGATTTATTTACCTAAATTGTTGTAAAAAGAATTGATTTTACTTTTGATAAGTTGGACGTTGTAGAAAATCTACTTGATACAACAGCGTTGTGGTCTATATATATTGGTTGTATACAATCACATATAGTTTATTTTTTCGATTTAAGGGCTATTTTTATGGTTCTTTTTTGATATATACTTTTTCCTTTATTTACGTTACGAAGAAGACGTGGTGCAACACCAATCATCGCTATATTATCACTGCAGTACAGTTATGTATTTGATTGATTCTACGTGCTGTCCCGTTTTCATCTTCTGCATTTAGAACAACGTCGGTAGTTGTGATCTGCTACTGTTGGCAATAGTTAGTGGTAGAATCGTCACACAATGCTCCTTTGCTGTTATGGTAGCAAATCACACATAAAAATTCAGTTAACTGAAATTATTATTATTATTAATATTAATATATAAATGTTTCTTCGGTAAATGTATACAAACGCAACAAAATTGATTTATCCTTGTCGCGGCTGTAGTATCAGCAGTAGCGATCGTGTTGGTAGCAATTATTTGTTGGCAAATGTGCACATATTTTTGGATGATGATAATATAAAGCTGTTGTTGAATTAGTGTAGAAATCAGATGTATTTCTGAAAATGTTCTTTATTGATTTATCTCACTCTGGTCTTCTCTCTCTCCTTTCCTTTTTTCCGATGCTACTGATATTATATACTACTACTGTTTCTTCTCGAAACTATCGCCGCTTCCTTGCAGTTATATATAGATGTTAACCATCACTTGACACTCATTGACTTCACTCCCACACTTGCATTAATATTTAGAGTGGGGAATAGATAGAAAAGGCAATAAAAGCGAAGGAGAGCTACTAGTGAGAAGAGCAGTACTATAATTTGTATATTCTTTCGCTGTTCTTCGTTTGGATTACAACACACAGAATACAGCTAGAGAAAGAGGTTGGAAAAATAAGAAATTTTATTCAATATCAACTCTCGCAGAAAATACTATCAGAAGAAACTATACGCCGACCGAATACTATTGCCCAATCATAAAACGTATACGGCAGAGGAACGCCCTTATTCGCATACTTATACCACCTCTGCAAGATCCTAACGAGGGGGCGAATCTCATCATTCGACGACTTTACTCTGAAAAACTCGTCGAGGTTCTATTCTAAGAAAGAAAAGGATATATATAGTGCATTTGGAAAAATAAGGCCGGTATTTATCATCATTACCAACACGTTAATGTAATATTGTCGATATTCACTGCATGATATTGGTTTTCGGACAGAGCATTATCTTCTTTTGGTGAAATTTACCTTGGATTTGTACGGTTTGTGTTTGGGTTTTTCATCTCACAGTGTAATAGGTATTGATAGCAACAATACGTATACAATATTATTAAAACATAGGCATATAGTTTTGTTTGGCTGTGATAGTTTCTAAACAGTTTCATTTTTATAATATCTACTAAATTACAGTTACTAAATCTAACTACATAATTATATAATTGACTGCGAAGCATTCCCGAAAATATGAATATATTTATATTCTCGGAGCTATTACAAAGTCAATTAGTTACATGTGCCCCGAAAGCAATTCTACATGATACATAATTATATGTAGTTAATTAACTAGTTAGATTATTATTCAATAATGATAAACTCAATTGTTATAAACTGTCTAATTACAATTGACAGCACTCAATAAATCACCATAACAATTAAAGCATCAAATACAAGACAAAGTGAAAGTCACGAATACAACGATGATCAACATCCTTAACTGTGATTTAACTTTAAACTGCATTTTTAATTTAACTTAAACTGCATCTTTAACTGTGATTGGGAGTAACCCTATTTACAAATAGGGTTAATTAAAAGGTTGGATATCGTCTTTAATTTTATATTAAATTTATTCATAATTAGGTAACTATTCTAAATAGAACAATATAAATAAATAAAGATTTTCTTAACAATACAACCGATAATTCTCTAGAGAAAGCAAGAGCAACACAACAGAGTTAAGGAAAAAGTACTTCTCTATTTTTATCGACTTCATCTATCTTCCTCTTCAACCCCCTCACGGCCTCAGGTTCTAACATCAGGCCGCACCAGCGCGTCGCCTTTCGACTCAGTCTTTCGGGTCTCTCACCCCACTAAGAGTCTAGTCTATGCGGACTATTGTCGGTATTCTCTAGATGAGAACAATATATACTTTGTTAAATTATAACGTGTAATTTGTAATCATTTTGTGACATTTTCGTATATCATAAAATGTTTGCTTTATTGGTAAAAGAGTGAACAAGATATTTGTTCAACATATGTTTAGCATTGTATCTTTTCATTTGATGTAACTTCGAAATAACTTTGAAAAAGTATTATATTAGCGTCTACGCTCTAAATGATGTGAGCAATATAATATCACCAAACACTATTTCGCTATTGTCGACATCATTAAACTACATATTTTGTACAATGTTTAATTGAATATAACCAAATATTCTTCAAACAGTCGCTTTACAGATAAAAGAAGAACTTAAGAGTTAAGAGAAAGTTTAAATATGGTGAACTTCGCTATTAATCGCTATTAAATTTTTAAACTAACGATTGTTTTTGATGCTATACTTCAAATGAATAGCTTATTTTTATATT